>CAUJRU010002969.1:0-60559 GCA_963277665.1 Viscum album
TATAAAAGGCCATCCTATCGCCTCTCTTTTTAAAAAATCAAAGAAAACATTGACTTATAAAATTAATGCCTGCATAACTTCTTTGATTCAATCCCCTATCCAAAAGTCATTTTTTATTATAAATTCAACCTAGAATGTATTTTCATTAATACCTATTTAAGTTATCTGAAAAGGAGATAATATCTGTAACAATGCATTTTATTTTATTTCATATAAAAATAAATATAGCATTGTTAAACTGTTTTGTTGAAAGAAAAATTTTATATTCCAGATTCAATGATTTTTTATGTTTTTCAAATTCCTCAAAATTTTCTCCTCCTACCTCAAATAGAAAAAAAAATTAGTTGAACATGTGTACGACAGAATACAACCTCAGGAGAGAAAAAAACTAAATTCATTTTCAATAACTCATTAACAAAAATGGATATAGTAATGCATATAATAATTTTATTTGTTAATAATGATATAAATTTACTTATTTATTTATAATAATACATATACCTTCTTTCTTTAATTTGTGTAGAGACTATGAAAATACAACTTGAGTGAATGTTGGACTACCACATCAACATGTGATGTGATTCTTTTATTACCTAATTTTTACATGATAGGAAAAAAGAAAAAAATTTAATATTTATACATAATAATAATTGAATATTAACAGTTCTATTAATTTATTATATGTTATAATTTCTTACCTTGACATCCATTGAAAATATTGTAATTATATTCAAGATTAAGACAAACCAGCGCCACAACCACTCGGGAAGCGATGTGATTAGTTTTTATTATCACGTCACATGAAAGATACATGTAATGGTATTTAATGAAATAATATTATATTTATCATGTAATTATAATACATTAATTATAAAATAATACATACCTTATTTAAATAAATTTCTTTTAAAAATGATAGTGTTACTCATGTGTACGTTCCACCTACCATCTCCATGGTTGAAATGTTGTTCATTTTTAATAACCATAATTCATGGTAGGTTTTTCTAGTATAAATTATTTATTAAAATGATTAATATTTAATAATTACCATATATTAAATAAATCAATAATAATATATTTTCCCTTTAATCAAAATACTAAAAATATTTTGTATATATGATTTGTTTATCGTTGATACTTCTGAGTTCAAATTAATAGGTTCAGAAATTTAATTGAAAAGGTAAAAAATAATGAGATATAACAAGGTTATTGGTAAATTGAATAATTAAAATAATATTATTATTCATTAATATAGGTAAAAAACATGATGATTAATGTTTGAGGTAATGGCTTCCATCTCAAAATGTATTTCTTCGAGACAAATGTTATTTATTATGCCTATTTTTTATATGATGTAAATAACTACCATTTAAATATTTTGACATTTTATATTCATAAAAAATTTTATTTTAAGTTACAATTTTATTACATCATTCATGGAGTTTTTTTTGAAATGTTTCCAAAGTAGAAATGGTTAATTCTTCATTCTCATTTAAATCATGATTTTTTTGCATAAAATTCAATCTATGTTAATTATTTTTTATTTTTTAAATTATAACCATTAATTATTATCCTCTAGTTATTCCTGAATTATTACTATATTAGTTTCACTTCCCTCTCTTTTTGACTTAAAAATTTTGAAAACACTTTTAAGGAAAATTCACTTCACTCATCTCTTCATTCGAAACCCTCTTTCTCTTCCTAGTATAAGTTTTCTTATAAATTATTTAAAAATAATTAATATAATACTATAATTTTATAATTTAATTTTACAATTGTGTAATTTTTAATAAATGGATTAAAATAAATATTCATGGAATTTACATAATGGGGTTCTACATTACTTTTTACTAAAAATATGAAATGAATCATTATTTTATCATTAATGGAGTTTTCTATCAAAAAGAACAATATTTTAATATATGAAAAATCTATATTCTACCTAAGTATTTTACAATTACTATATTTTGAATATATTTTGTGAATTTCGTTTTCTCTAATGTTATTTTCGATAGTGAATTTAATCTTCCTTAACAATGTTTTTATCTATTCTATGTATTTATTTACATAAATTCCACCAAAAAATAATGTTAAAGAATTATTATGTAATATATATATATATACATATATATCTTGAATATATACCTATTAGATATTCTATCCCTTCTATGTGATAATACATGCCTGGTGTTGATTTCTAAAATTAATTAATTAATGAAATTCATTATACTATGTTATGATACCATATTATTAAACTCATTATGTTTCATGGTTAATTAATATATTTATACCATATGATGGATATCCTTATGTGGCGTCAGTATAAATGTACATGAAATGAATGTGATGGGAGGGTCCAAAATTTTATATCAGTTAAATGTATTATGTATTTTATTATTCTCTTGAGACATCCTGTTTGGGGTTAGTGAGTGAACATAATATATTATGGTACTATGTCAAGAAAGTTATGTTGTATTGGCAGTTAGACTTGTATTTGGTTTATATCACATTTTATATGGTTTCGAATTTACCATAATTTCTTAATTTTATGACAAAATTCTCATGGTCTCATTCCGCCATTTAATTTATCATGTACCTCCTATTTTACGATACCAACTTATACCATTGAGTCAAATATTATGTTTCCATTAAATTTTTATTCACTTACAAGGGTATTCTTCTCACCCCAATCCTACATGTTTTCACCAGGTTATCCTTTGTAGATTTTTGACCTCAAATGTGTTTTAGGGTATCACTATATAGATTAGAATAAGGATTATAAGTTTTAATTTCCCGTGATGTGTTAGGATTAAAGTATTCCAACGACAATATACCTCATGATCTCTATATTGTAATTAATATAATTTTTTTTGAATAAGTATGTAATAATATGTGTTAATGACCTTGGTTTTTATATTTATTATCATAGGAGATGTTTATAAAAATCATTATCTTGGATTAGAAAACCTTAGTGAGATCCGTAGGGATATATATAAGAATACATTTATGGATAATCCAATATATATATATCAGTCTTGGTATACTAGAGAAGTGTTGGGAATGTATTTTTCAAGAAATCACATCCCTATCTAGATACTAAAAGTAGATGATTATCATGAATAATTATACAAAAAGGAAATTACATGAAACAATCATGCTCAGATTGACACAAGCATTACATGGTACATAACTACATGAATTACTATGAATATTTTTTGACACTCTCGGGGGGTTGTGCATTAGAAATTCAAAAACTCTATATGAACCATTGTAAATGACATGAATGAATTTATAGGTAAGAAAACCAAATATTCATCATTTCCATGTATAACATACATTGAAACCTATTGGCCCACCAATTAGGGCATACTTTTGATTTATATGTAATTCCTTATATTTTTACAAGTTCCCATTGTTATGGTAATGAATTTCTATATTGTTAATTTTATGATATTTATTTAATGTTGGGAAATATAAGAAAATATTATGAAAAAATGTGTTGGTAAATCTATTTATTTTCATAATAAGATGTGTAACATAATTGTAACAACAAGTATAGATATTATAATCATTCAAAATGAGTTGCCTCGAATTTTGGTAAAAAACTAGAACATATATGAACAAATAATTGCATAAAAGAAATGAAATGTGGGGGCTCATGGATGTTGAAGTGCTAAAGATTGAATATTTTACTAGGTTATGATATATATATATATATTAACTCCATGGTTAAAAAATGAATATTTGTAACGAATAATGTCATGATTTTGGAGATGTATGTTGAAAGAGAATTATATAACCATTGAGAATAAAAACTTCTTCACTTTTGATTATATTTATATTATTTTGGATATTGGTAAATTTATTTATTTAATGATCTTTGTTATCTATTTGAATTCACAATTTAATTTTAGATATTTATATATTTTTATTAATATTTAGTTTAATCATACCTTTTTTAAACAACATGTTTTTCTAATGATAAAAGGAATAGATTGTTACTCTTTTATAGATCATAAGCTCTATTAAAAGTGATTGTTAGATATTTATACATAAAAATAAATAGTGGGTATTCATTTCTTTATAGTTAGTGGTAAATATAAAATTTATCTATGAACAATGAAATGAACATATTTTGAAACCATGTAAGTATATTTTCTTTTGATATCTATCATAAATGAAAACAATCACAATAATAATTGACATGGAATTAAGAAAATTATCCTACTGTCTTCATATCTAATAAATCAATGTTCTTTTAATTAATCACATATGTATAGTTTTATGTTTCTTTTTGTTCTTAAGATTATTCCCATTATTTTGATCGATTATCTCTACCACTCTCCATAATTATATACAATTTTCTTCTATGTCTAGAGTGACCCTCTATTTTCGTATAATGGAATTAAAATAAATTTTTAGAATACTTATACATTATAAAAACAGACACCTGATAACCGTAATTGGTATAGATCCTTTGATAACATTATAACATTAACACTGGTATATATGTGATAGGTTGTCTACCACTAGGATCGTCATGACTAGCACCATTCTTAAAATCAATGTACATACTACTCATCTTCATTACCTCAGATTGGAAACCAAAAAAGAGGTGAGCTCAAATGCATAGTAAGGGTAAATAAGGTAGATATGACAACATAAAAATTATCATGGGTGTATGAGAACATGATAGAAAAATTATAAGATCGTACCCTTTATATCAACAGTAATAAACATGAATCATGGTGTAATAATTGGACCTTCATAAGAAATAAATCATAATGAATTAAAGACCCTAAGTAATAAAATTAAAACATATGAATAAATCATGGAATTGCGGTAGACTAATAATTATTTAAAAACTCTATGTACTGGAATCCTACCAAGGCCATTGAAACATGATAGGATTGTATTAATCACACATTTACTTAATTCACGCATGGAATGAACTCCCATGTACCCTCTTGTTTTTGGATTGGGATTTCCTCTCTTGTTGCTGCTTGTTTCGAGATTTGGATGTCCTGTTGTTTAAACTCTTGATTCAGAATTCGGATGTTCTCCATTGTGCCCTCTTGTTTTGGGATTGGAATGTTTGTACCTATTTCTTATGGTTTTCACATTGGTATGTCCTCATGTATACCCTTTGAGCTCTAAAAAACGTTTATCATTACCCGATGCATTGGAGAGGATTTAGACCCCACCTATCACATGATGAAAACATGCATGCATGTGCCACAAAACATTCAACATATCACGACCCATAAAAAGAGATGTCTTATATAAAAATAATATCATAACCCACAAAATTAATGGGGAATAAAAATAATTTCATCACATCATCAACTATAAAAAAAGATATAGGATTCATAAACATTTCAGCAATGAATAAACCATAAAATGAAGTAGGGTTCCAAAGCATGTAACCCATGGAAAAGAAACAGATTTCATTGACTTATAATCTATGGAAGAGAAACGAGTTTCACACATACCAATACATTAATAAAAACTCATACATAGAAAGGATATGAATTAAAAAATTCTATAATTTCATATAAATGTATAATTAACACAAATAGATGTCATCTTATATGGAAATTAATTATGAAATATCAATTATAACGTATCTTGAAGAAAATATCATTTTTGATTAGAATTGGATTTTTAATACATAGTACCATTTGAAAATAATTATCATTGAAAATAACATAATTTAATTTGAAATAATATTGATAAGCTTTTCCTTGAAAATATATTAATTATGATTCAAAACTTTTTAAAACACTTTTTCTTTGAAAATAATTTTAAAGCATAAAATTAAATTAGGAAAACATTATGGAAATGAAAATACATTAAAAAATATAAACGACTCATGAAATTTTTTTGGAAACACGTTTTCCTAATAAATAAATTAAAAAAAAATTATTAGAGATAATCCATTAAAAATTCAATGTAATCATGAATGAAATGGAAATGGGTAAATCCACTCATATCATATAATGTAAGAAAAATTATTTTATTACAGTTAATGGTTACAAAAATGAATTCTTTGGAAAGTGAAAAGGAGATTACATTCAAGATATAGGTAAAAGAAAAAATGGTTCATAATGTATTTTAGATCAAATCGGTGAATGGTATAAAATTATTGGAAATCGTTTTTTGAAAACAATTTTCTAAATAAACATAGATTTCTTACTGAAGGGAGGGTAAAGTCAGGCTTCCTTAATAATAGATTTTTAACTATATGATGTCCCAAAGTGTATAAAATTCTACCAATATATGAATATATCATTAAATAACATTTTATGAAGAAACTCATGATTCATTTTGAGAGATTTATCTTAATATCTCATCGAAGGAACTTAAATATAATCAATCTCAAAAAATAAGGATATTATCACAATAAACTGTTATTACATTGTTACATGGGACTACACCCTCCAAAAAATGAAATAAATTGAATCTGAAAATTTCATTAAAATTATTATATTCATGATATAACATGTAAAATGGAAATATATACACCTTAAATATGATTTTTGGAGAATAACAAAAACATGAGTCTCAAATAATGAAAATTGAGTATTTTTTTACAATTTTGGTAACTTTTGAATCAATAAACCAATAAAAGAATGATTAAAAAATTTAAATGTGAATACCCATTAATTTAAGTATATTATAAAAAGAATAAAATTATAGGAATTACATACACCACCCAAAATGTAATAGCGGTGAATATAGCATGTATCTCACGGAAATTAAAAGATAAATGAAATCCCCTTACCATGGGTCTTGAATCTCATTGTACTCGTTCAAACCACTTGTATATTAAATAAAAATTTATTACAATTATTTTAAATAAAAATATTATAATATATAATACCGTATATGGTTTTATTAAATCTTTATATTACCCTCTTATTAAAAATCCTATATTAATATTTCACTTATGGTAATATTAGCTTTGTTCTCACATATGATGAAACTTGTTATACCATTAGTTCTTATACGTATATCATTATTCCATAATGTAAATAATTATATAAATATAATTTATATTCAATATGTTTATTTTGTAAAGACCCATACTTTCCATGTAATTTTATTTAAATATATGGGAATATTATGAGTACACGAAAATTGACGGTGTGTGATTCAGAGCCCTAGTGTGCCCATAATCCATTTTTGATGTTTTTCTCGGGTACATTCAGTAAACGTACGAGTGGATTTTATAACGTTTGAACACGTGCTTAGAATTGAAATAGGAGGGCACTGTTGAAATCGTAGTGCCAATATTCACTTATGGACACTGTCACCAGGATGGTAGTTGGTCAAGGGTGAAATTTATTTTTTGGGTTTTTTTGTGGAAATAATAAAATAAAATAAACACATGTTTTATTTTATTTTATCAATTATAACCAGCCATGTGGAAGTTGGCGGTGGGGACCACCACACCTTATCCTCCCGTGAGAGGTTATAGTGGTGGGGCCCACTCGAACCTATCCTCCCACTAGAGGTTACAGTGTGGGGACCACCCAGGACTAAACCCCCAAAATAATGGTGGGAGAGGAAAACCTCTCAACTCCATCATAAATGGGGTAGAGCCTCTTGACCTCTTCCACCATTATTCTACCAACACACTTATTGATTGTGCCAACTCTCCATTAATAAATTCAAAAAATTTGAATATTAATCCAAAAACATAATCTATTATTTATAGGATATTATTTCATTTTGGTGGAACATGGAAGAGGAGAAATATTTTGAAAAATATTTGGATAAGGCTCCCAATAAAGAACTCTCCAACGACGATGAACATCGATGAGGAACGCCTTCGACTACGAAGATTGACCACGACTTCGACTTCTTTTCTTGGAGCATCCTTCAACGTAAGACGTGGTCGTCTACAACAAATTGACGTCTGCCTTCTTATGCCAATGTCAACCATCATTGAACAAGGTAGGGATATTATTTTGAATATGATATTATTCCCTAGTTTATTCACTTCTAAAAAAATGAATTGTTGTGGACGTTTTCCTTGTAGTATGGAAGAAATTTGTTGCGGGAAGGGATTAATGTTCTTTATTCATACCTTTTGTTGAGTCACTTGCTACAACTCTAAAAGCGGAGGACGGAATACATACTAACATGGCCCAACCCCTCTGTCGATCTCCTTTGGATTTCATTACGATTGAGATGGACGAAAATCTATGTGGAGGACCACAAGAATGGCAGCCATCCCCACCACCAGCCGCATCAAAGGAAACAGTGTACAGAGACGCTCTGTGGCACCGCTGCCCCTCCGTGTCCTCATGGCACCCCCGCCTGAGCCGCCCACACCCTCATGGAAGCCTCGTGGCTCCGACGTCTGTCCACCCCACACACCCTGTGCACCCCGCTGCTCTGTCATCCATGTTCCCCACACACCAGGATTTTCTTTCCATGTGATGCCCTCTTGCGCCCCTCATTTCACCTCGGCCGAGCCGGCCTCACGTGCCCCATGCAGTGCCTCGGCCGTACTAGTATCCCTCACCCCTCATGACGACCCTGCTGGGCCGGCCTCTCGCGCCCCTCGGGGCGGCCCTGCATCGCCGGCCTCACGCGCCCCACTTGGCGCCATGGCCGCGCCGGCCTCCGGCGCCCCTCACGGTGCCCCATCCGAATGAGACCATGCTCTCGCAGTTCACTCCAGGCTAAATCCCCAACACGGAACCATCCGGGCTGAACCGCCCTCACACCGCCCCACGGCCAGTCTGCGCCCTCTCGGCTCTCTGCGGCCCCTCACGGCCCCCTGGGCTGGGCCCATGGGGCCGAGCCGAACCCAACGAGATGACCTAGCCAACCAGATAGGCTAGACCCAATGGGTCAGTCAAGGTCAACCGAAACTGGGTCGGCCTAAACGGGGTTGGGCAGGGTCGGTCCTACCGAGTCGGACCAGACCCGAGGCCACTACTGTCCTTTACTTTCTTTTGGACATATCTTTGGTACAAGATGTCCATTTGATGAAATATCAGCGGCGCTAGTAATCTTAAATCATGGTGGTATCTTTGAGTATACCCTATTGGATTTTGGGGTATTTTTGAGATACAGTCAGGCTTGGTCACGCATGAATCCAACCGGCCCCCCTAAGACTAAATGGCTAATAACTCACAGACCAACATCTGATTGATGCACTGTCAGTTGTGTTGTGACCCCTATGATGTGGTGGACCTTTGGGATACTTCTTCGTTGGACATTGTGGTAGTTTTTTCCTTCAACAATTATCTTGTGGTGCAGATCTTCTGGAGAAGAGTGAGCATTTTTGCAGGAACCTAGTAGTTGGATGGGACTTAAAAACTGCTGACCGATTGACTAGGAGTGACTCAACTAGCCATATGGGAGTGTCTGGTTATGGAAGAAGTCCCACATTGGAGGATCTCCTGGTTGTGGCGGAAGACTCACGATACTAGATAGTAGGAGTACCTCTGCATGCTATGAGGGGGAGCACCTAGTTGTGGAAGTAGAACCACAATAGGGAGAACCTCTGTGTGACGCAGTAGACTCACGATACTCGACAGGAGGAGTACATCAGCAGTCAATGGTTAGTGGAAAGCACCTTTGTGTGATGTGGCTGGCCCACTGTACTTGACAAGGGAGGACTTCTCCAGCAGCAAAGGGTTCAGAATTTTCTACCTCTTGAATAAAATCATGGTTGTGCTGAGTCAGTATATTTTGTGTTTTATTCAAGGTTGAGATTGATTACTTAATTAAATAGATATAAGTATGGGAATATAACTAGGTAGGGTTATCTGTTGATTCCATACTATGTTGTTTATCCTTGTTTGATTTTGTGAGACCTTGATGGTCTTGGGCTCCCTACAGTGTATAGTTATACACACCCATGCACGGGCTATTCCCGCACCTCATTGTGTTGGATGTAGAATTTGGATAGCACTGACTGAGGATGAGAGTACCAGAACTGGACGGTACCCAGAGGTGGACCTTAAAACAAGATGGTACCTAGAGGAGACAGATGAACATGGAGTGTTGAGGAGGCTATCTGTACCTACCCTTCTGGTAGAATCCCTAAGGATGACCCTGAAGCTATTTTCCCTTTCTTCAGTTGTACATGTACTTCCAGTTCATTGTAAATTACTGTTGGGATTGTATTTCTAACCCCTTTTAATTTTCAACCCTCTTTCGTTATACAGTTTTCTTAGTGTTTTTTATCCTACTGGGTGCTCTGTTCTGTGCATTTACATGTTATAGAGGAAATGCCTTCAATGTTTTAGAGAATTACGCCTTTGGTGCTAGTCGTCAGCCCCTGGCCAATGGAAGGAGGGCTTGGGGTAGTCACAGCACGGGCCCCAGGGGACGGGTCGTGACAAATTGGTACAAGAGGAGTCATTTCTACTACAGAACATAAAACAATGATCTTTATTTTCTATAAAGCAATAGTTTTACGAGTAGTGAGTGTGGTTATCAGTTCAGGTATTCTAGTGTTGGTATGGCGGCCGACATCTCTGTACACCAGGACCCTGAATTATGATTTCGGACTTAGTGCCTGAAAAAACTGATTCCATGTGTGTTTTAAAAAAATGCATTATGTCAGTTCAACCAGGTCAGCTCCCTAGGTTTAGTCTTTTTACCGTGTCACATCCTTTTCTCCTAGGATGCCTCCCAGCAGACAGCTGATTAGAGTTCTGAGAGTTGTATTCACTGACAGCCCACTGAGCGATGAGGCATTGTTGAAGGTCCCTATTCTAGTAGAGTCACCATCGGTGGCACCAGCGGTACCATTACCCATTGGACACTGATGCCACCAGCCCTAGAAGCAGACGTTGCACACCACATGAGCGCATTGAACGAGTTCCAGTGCCCAAGGCCACCTAGGTTCAGGGGAGTGACTGACCCTCAGGCGGCAGAGGATTGGCTGGAGGTTGCAGTGAGTGTTGTCTGACAGGTAGGGACACTAGTAGACCTCATGGTGATACTTTCTACCGGACTTCTTCTGGAAATAGTGGGCAGATGGCAGAGCATGATGCTCCAGGTCCACAACGAGATGACGCTTCTCTAGGATGGCATTGTGAGCCTATTTTGGGCATATATTTTCCTAGAGACTCTTCACAGAGTGGGAATATATGAGCTACTTCATCTACAGCTGAGACAGTATGAGCAGAACTATGCTACCCATGATCTGGAGTTACCAGTAGTTGTCTTCACATTGAAAGATGTGGCGGCACTATATAATGAAGAAACGTTTTACCATGTACGCTGATCACAAGATTCTCAGGTATAAATTCTCTTATAAGGACCTGAACCTGAGACAGTGATGTTGGATTGAGTTTATCCAGGACTATGACTAGGAGTTAGTCTATACTCATGGGAAGGGGAACGTTGTTTCATATTCACTCAGTAGGAGATCTGATATACAACTTCTACGTGAGGTGACAGATAAACTGACTGATTTACCAATATCATTTGTGGATAGAGATGGAGCATCCCTCATTCAGTCTCATAGAGTCACTCACCCACTTCTTCAGCAAGTCAAGGAGGCGCATCATGGGAATGCTGACTGTGAGACACGACTTGCTCAGATATCCACAAGACATGAACCTGAAATATTTTATAAAGGTGGGGAGCATGTCATCATATTATAAATACGTACCATGGTACTAGTTTCACATTAAGAGTAAGTGTTAACAGAGGTCTACACATCCCCTCTAGCGGTACATCCAAGAGTGGAGAAGATGTACCAGGACCTCTGACGACAGCACCAGTGGCTGAGAATGAAGAAGGCAGTTGAAGAGTTGGTCTCTCGATGCCTCACATGTCAACAAATGAAGGTAGAGCAACAGGAACCAATATCCTTGGTTCATCCATTAGAGGACCCATCATGGAAGTGTTATGGGATATCCATGTATTTTATGACAAGACATTCACATACATCTCGAGTTCATGAATCTATCTCGGTGATCGTCGACTGACTCACCATGTTAGCCCAATTCCTATTGATTTGAGAGCAGGGTCCAGTAGAAAGCTTGGGACGCCTCTATGTGAAAGAGATTTTGCGGTTACATGGAGTAACATTGACGATAGTCTCCAATTGTGATGCATTTTTTAGTTAATGGATTTGGAAGGGGTTGTAGGAAGCTTTTGGGATGCAGCTTCATTTGACCACTGGCTTCCATCCTCAGACATATGACCAGACCGAGCAGACCATTCAGACCCTCGAGGACATGTTGTGTGCTAGTGTCCTTGACTTTGGTCGTAGCTGGGAGGATCACTTACCCTTGGTGGAGTTTTCATTCAACAACAGATATCAATCCACCATAGAGATGGAACCATTTGAGGCATTGTATGGGTGACCTTACAGATCACCATTGTGTTGGACTGACCAAGGGGAGTCAACACTAGTGGGTCCAGAGATGGTACGAGATACCACATAGAATGTGCAGATCATGCTGGAGTAGATGAAGACTACACAGTGTAGGAAAAAGTCATATGCCAATAGGATATGGAGACCACTGCAGTTTGAGTATTGAGACAACATCTTTCTACAGGTCTCATATCGGCAAGGTTTTCATATATTTGGCCGAGGTGACAAGTTATCTCAGAGATTAATTGGACCTTTTCAGGTCCTCAACCGAGTTTGTGAGGTATCTTACCTCTTATCTCTTCCTCCTTAGTTGCATCGGGTGCACACCATCTTCCATGTATCGTAGTTGAGGAGATACGTGCACGACCCTTATCACATAATCGACCATGGAGAGCTACATGTCGAAGATGGAGTGGCTTTTTAAGATCTTCTAGTAGATATTGAGGATTTAAAAGAGTGGGTCCTTCGTGGATGGTCGATACCTCTGGTGCATGTTCGTTGGTTACATGAGAACCTCCAAGACAACACATGGGAGTGGGAGGCTTAGTTGCATGCTCTGTACTCCCACTTGTTTACCTAGTTGAGTTGTGGCTTAAGGGGACATTGAGCCCTGAGGTGGGGAAAATGTAATGTCCCGGAATTTCAAAGTATTTTTTTTAAAAAAATATGGAAATTTTACAAGTCTGGATAAATTAAAGGCATGTGATTCTGAACCACGTTGTTCTCGGAATCAATTATTGTTGTTTTTCTCAAGTATGTTCAGTAGTCATACGACCAGGTTTTTATAACATTTTAACTGTTGCACAGAATTGAAATCTGAGGGAACCGTTTAACACACAGCACCAATATTCGCATAAGAATACATTCTCACTGACGGTAGTTGGTCGAGGGTGAAAGTTAGTTTTCGTAATTTCTGTGGAAATAAAAAAAAAACTAAATGCATGTTTTATTTTATTTTATCTATTATAACCATCCATGTGGAAGTTGGCGGTGGGTACCACCACACCTTAACCTCCCGTGAGAGGTTATGGTGGTGGAGCCCACCCAATCCTATCCTCCCACAAGAGGTTATAGTATGGGGACCACCCTGGACAAAACCACACTAATAATGGTGGAAGAGGAAAACCTCTCACCTCCCTCATAAATGAGGGATAGCCTATTGACCTCTTCCACTATTATTGTTCCAACACACCTATATATTGTTCCTAATCTCCCATAATCAACTCAACCATTTAGAATATTATGCCAACAAAATAATCTATTATTTAGAGACTATTATTTAAATTTTTTGGAACATGAGAGAGGAGAAATATTGGGAGAAATGTTGGGAGAATGCTCACAACAAAGAATGCTCTACTGACGAAGAATGTTGACGATGAACGCCTTCAACTACAAAGAAAGTCTTCAACATTGAATTTCTTTAATGGAGCTTCGTTCTATGTAGGATGTGTTCATCTACAAAAAATTGATGTCTGACTTCTTGCGCCAACGTCAACCAACTTCGAACAATGTAGGGATTTTATTTTGAATATGATATTATTCCCTTGATTCTTCCCTTCTAAAACAATGAATCATTTCTAATATTTTAGTTGTGGGATGGGAATTATTTGTTGCAGGAAGGGCGTGAGGTTCTATATTCTTACCTTCTCTTGAGCCTCTTGCTATCACTCTAAACGCGGAGGGTGATGGCCAAATTAACCTGGCCCGACCCCTCTACCAATCACCTTTGGGGTTCTTTGCAATGAAGAATGAAAAAAACCTACATGGAGGATAACAATAATTGTGGCTGGCACCATCGTCAGCTAATAAAAGGGAAACAGTGCACGGCCCCACTTCGTGATGCTGCCTCCTCGCTGTGCCCCGACGACAGCCCCAGCATAGCCGCATGCACCCTCATGTCCACCCCACGGCTCTGCCATCTATGCGTCCCGCGCACCCCAACGCTCTATCGTTCATGTGCCCCATGCACCATGCTTCTCCAGCCTCGTGGCGCCCTCCCGAGCCGCCTCGACCGCGCCGGCCTCCATCCTCCTGAGTCCCAGCCGAGCCGACCTCCCATGCCCCTCGCGGCACCCCAGCTGAGCCAGGCTCCTGCGCCCCTCGTGGCGCTCGAGCCAGGCTAGCCTCCTGCAGCCCTCATGGCACCCCGACCAAACCGGATCGCACCCTTACGGTGCCCTCTGTGCCGCATCACCCACGTTACGCCCTCTGGGCCGAACCACCATCACGCTGACTTGTGGCCGGTCCGCACCCTCTCGGCTCTCTACGGCCCCTCACAGCCAGCTGGGCAAGGCCAAGTGGGCCGAGCCAAACCCTACAGGTAGGTCTGCCCATAGTTTCAGTCTAGTTTGACCCAACTTGTTCGGCACAGTCTGGGTCGGGCCGGGTGGCTCTGACCGGGTCGGACCGGACCTGGGCCCTCTACGACCCTTTAAATTCTTTTGGTCATATCTTTGGTACCAGACGTATATTGGACGGACCGTAAATGGTGCTAGTAATCTTGCATCATTATGGTCTCTTTGATTATACCCTATTAGTGTTTGGGGTATAGTTTAGATACAGTCAGGCTGGATTGTGCACGAATCCAACTTGGCCTCGGGACTAAATGGATAATGACTCATAGACCGGTCTTCTGATTGACGTGCTTTCACTTGTGTTGAGACCCTTATTATATAGTATTCCTTTGGGATACTTCATCATGGGACTTAGAGGCAGTTGGAGATTCAACCAGTATCGTGTGATGCGGATCATCTAGAGACGAGAAATCATTTGTGAAGGATCCTAGTAGCTGGCTGAGACTTGACGACTGCTGACTGATTGAATCGAAGTGAATCCACTAGCCCAATGGAGAGCGCCTGGTTGTGGTGGCAGAACCAAGGCAGATGATCTCCTAGATTTGGTTTTAGACCCGCAATACTAGATAGGAGGAGTACCTCTGTAGGCTATGTGGTGGAGCCCCTGGTTGTGGCGGTAGATCCACTGTGGGAAGCCCCTCTGTGTGATGCTGCAGACCCATGGTACTCGACAGGAGAAGTACCTCAGCAGTCAAAGATTAGTGGGAAGCGCCTATGTGTGACATTGGTAGGCCCACTGTACTTGATAAAGGAGGAATTCTCCATCAGTCAAGGGATTGGAATGTTTCTACCCCTAGAATAATTTTTGGTTGAGCTGAGTCAGTATTTTTTGTGTTTTCCTAATGATTGAGATGGATTACTATATAACATAGTTATATGTTTGGGAATATACCTAAGTAGGGTTATCTGTCGATTTAATACTTTTTCGATTATCTTTGTTTGATTTTGTGAGACCCTGAGGGTCTCAGGTTCCCTACTAAGTATCATTATACTCACCCCTGCACGCGCTATGCACACTCTTCGTTGTATTTCATGTAGATGAAAAACATCGCTAACTGAGGCTGAGAGTACCAGGATTAGATGGTACCCAGAGGTGGACCTTACAACGAGTCAGTACCTGGAAAATACTGACAGACGTGGAGTGCTGAGGATGCTATTTGTACATACCCTCCAAGTAGGAATCCTGGAGGATGACCCAATCGATGTTTTCCCTTTCTTTAGTTGTACCTGAACTTCTAGTTCCTTGTACTTTATAGTTGGGCTTGTATTTACAGCCCCTTTCACTTTTTGGCACCCTTTCTTTATAAATTTTACTTAGTGTTTTGTTTCCAGATGGGTTCTCTTTTGTGTGCGCATACAGGTTATAAAGGCCATGCCTTACCTGTTTTAGGTAATTACGACTTTGGTGCTAGTCGACAGCCCCTGGCCTATGTAAGGCGGGCTTGGGGTAGTCATGCCACGAGCCCCGGGGGACGGGTCGTGACATAAGTAATAGTACTTTATAACCTAAATATATAGGAAATGAAATACACAGTTTAAGGAGATGGTAAGTCGTTTATACCCATGAACGGTGTTTCCATTTCTCTTGTCGTATTGAAATAAATTATGTAAATGACATATGTATATATATATATGTGTGTATATATAAATAATTATCATCCTTATATATTATATATCTTATATGCTCATTTATCCCATCATTAATACATTCCATGTAGTTTGTAAATGAATCACATCGCATTGAGGGGTGATAGTCCACACTTCCTCAAATGAGATTATCATTTTAACACCAAATGGAAATTAAAAATTGTATATGTTTTAAAATGAATAAATAATATTAATGACATAATAAATATAATACATGGCCAATATAAATATGTTTTCCATCATAATGGCTACCAAGATTTTTGTTAATGGAGAAATGAACAATCATCGATTTGTGATGTTGTAGTTCATTGTACACAGAAACAATGTGTTTGATTTCTATAAGATGGATGTGAGTGTATATGTATGTCGAAACCATTGAATAAAAAATCCGTTTTTATTTAGGGTACTGGTATTTCCACACAATAATTTAATAATGTTTTTGGAGGGTTGGCGAAGGAATATAAAAGAAAGGAACAATAGAGAAAACGTTAGCTCTAAATTTTCTAACTCATTTTGGATTGTTCCCAAGGGATTTGTTGAGAGGTTTCTGAAAAAATGGATGTTTCAATGTATAATTAATGATTTATGGGATGTTTATTATGTTGGAATTTGATAAATTAGAGTGTTTTAGAGTTACAAGGATGTAGTAGAGTGGGTGCAATTTATATGGATGGAAAAGGACTCACTTGGTATTTTTTTAATCAAGTTTGGTGTGAACATGTTTGTACCTAAAAATTTACAAAAACCCCAAAAAACGAAATAATGGAAGTTTTATGTCATAATTATTGATATTAAATGGTTTTTAGACAAGTCTCCTTCTCATATCACCCAATATGCTTATGGTTTAGTCCCCAATTAATATTATTGTGGCCTTAACTACTATGATTAATTTTAATCACTTTTACTAATCATTTAAGTCAAAAATTAAATTAGTCTATTTAGGCTAAAATTGTTAAACATTATAAATTGGTGTATTTTTTATTTTTTCAAATTTATTTCAATGAATTGATAAATTTAAGATTAGTATTAATCCTTTTGACGAGATGAAATAATGATGTTTTAAAGTATAAAAAACATCAAAATTTTGTTATGATTTTGTGTTCATTTTATAATTAAAAATGATTCTAATGAATTAAATTGTATTTATATTATATATATATATTTATAAATTTACCTTAAAAATTTATAATTTAGTTTATCATTAAAATTTAATTATAAAAATGAATCTTTTAACAAATTTTTATTTTTTCACAATTCATTAAAAAATTGATGTTTTTCCGAAAAAATCCAAAATATTCACCCAAGGATAAAATTGATATTGTGAATTCAGAATTTATTTCTTTTTTTTCAAATTAAATTTATAAATGTTTCTAAAATTATATGTATTATTAAAATCAGTCCATTTAAGGAAAAAATATTTTTAAAACAAAAAAAGACTTTACAAAAAATCTTAATTTTCATTATCAATATGTTTTATTTATATAAAATTATATGAAATATTTAAAAAAATATAAATATTACTAAAACTATTTTCAATGAATGTGTTATAATTTTATTAGTTAATTAATTATAAATATATATACATAAATGTTTCATATAATCTCCATGTTGTGGGAATTGTACAAAAAGTCAGTGATTCATGTAGCGCATCTCAATTTGGTGTTGTGTGTATCGCAATCCATGTCATCATTACATGTTAAAGATTGGTTGGCATAGTGAAAATCAATTTTCAGTGTTGTGTGTAGTGAAAATTTAAAAAATCTCATATTAAACAAAAACAATTCTCAAAATCTCACGGGGTTACATTCTACAACTCAAAATACAAATTTGGAATTGAAATTAATCGGGGTTATTAGAGATTTAATACATTAACTCATCATTCATAGAAAACCACTCCATAAAAATTGATATAGAACCTTCCCTTAAAAAGAGAAATTTGGAAACATAAAGGTTTCCTAGAGTAAAAAATAACTATGTTTTCTCATGGGAGAACATAGGTGGAAAGTAAAAACATGGATATTGAAGAAAACATTAACCATCGTGTTCTGATAATGAGTGGTAGTGAAAAAATCTTGGATAAATTTAACAATAATGAAGCCATAAATATGAGAGGAAATTATTTTCTATCTGATTCATTGGAAATGATTGTACTAGAACATTATTATATCATGGAATATCATTTTTTCTAATGTTAAATAATTTTCATAAAATGGCATACTTACATGATTTTATGGAATTGCCACTCTTTTTTGTCTAATGACCCAAATAATCACTTTCTCTAAAAGGGAAGGTAAATATTTCATTCCGGAATTACTAGTAGATCATGGGATCCATGACATTCTATACCAATTTATAGCAGTTATTATGAACATAATTTATTTTGAACAACATATCCAATATGAATAAATCCTCGTATAGAAAGATAACACATTAATCTTGGTATCGAAATCTTATGTTTAATATAAGCATTTCATAAATAGTTAACATTATAACCCTTTAGAATGTTAAAATTTTAAATTGTTTTAACTAATGTCACAAAATCATCTCAACTCTAATCACCCATATAACACCAACTTCCAGTTTATTTTCACTTTCCAAACATGTGAATAAACTCATTATATATTCTCTTCAAACATGGAAATTACCACAATCCTTTTGGAAAAATCATGCTTCATTATTTTAGTGATTACTAGATATATTCTTTAAATCCATGATTTTGTAAACATCTCATCTGTGTATATAGAATATTTTTTCAACTAATCAATAATTATATATTGGGTAATTACTCACATATAAATTAACAATATCCAAATCAATTATCACTTTATCCAAGAGAATGAAAATTATCTCAAAATCATATTTACATTAAGGGTAACCATCCCGTAATAAAAATATCACCTTTATAAGTCATCCTCACTATTAAACATATCCTTCTGAATCCATGATGAAAACTTATACTTAAAATACTTATATATTTCATAATTCATATAACATAATCTTGTAATTACAAAACATAATTAATTCATTCATCCATCATTATTCTTAAACCATTATTCATGCTCCAATAATGTATTACATAATACCCCCTTCCTATAATATGAAATATGAATCATGTATTAATGTTTCAAAATAGTAATATATTCATTTATATTATTCTTAATGCATGGAATATTGGAATAACATCACATACCCGTCACATTTTTTTGAGGTCTCATTATCTTCAAAAGTATAACAAATACTAATTCTACAATCTTGGTTCTCATCATGAGATTTACACTGGGGAAATATATTTTCATAATTTCCATACATACTATATATGAACAATTCAATGATAACCATGTTATTTATATTTCAGTTAATTAACTAAAACTAGAAATCATATTGTGAGAAACATGTATCATATGAGAGGGCCAAATAAGAATAAAACATTACTTATAGAATTTCTAAATTATGAAACCTCCTTTAATCAATGATAGACCGCGATCATACTTGGTTATTCATTAAAAAATTATATTTAAATTCTTTATAATGGTTATTGATGATTTTGTGAATTCCTAAAGCATATCCCCTGGGAGTGGGAAACCAAGTGTGTAGTGAGGCCCATCGTCGTATATAGATTACCCCGAGTCATGCTGAAAACACAAATCAGAGTTGTTATGCCTAGTTACATTTATGCCAAAGCCACATCCACTTGTAATATCCAGACATGGATTTATTTTTAGGAAACCACTTACTCTATATGTCACCAAAATTCAAAGATATTTTCCAAACATTAACTCCTCCTTAAACATATCCTTATAAATAACCCTAAAAATATTCGTAGAAATAAACATAGGGATCTCACTAAATTTTTTTCATCCTAGTTTCCAAAGGATTAATATACCTTTTCATTGATCCCAACTATAGTTACCCTCTATTTTCATACATTGGACTAACAATGCATTTGAGGAATACTTATACATTATACAAACAGATCCCCTAGGACCGTAATTGGTATAGTGCCTTTGAAAACATGGATACATAAACAATAGTACATATGTGCGATACATTATATCCCACTCGGATCCTCATCACTATCACACTCATATAACACATCATACATACTATATTTATTCATAACATGGAAATTATAATATAAAAATGGGTGAGTTGAAATGCTCTGTAAGTATAAACAAGGGAGACATAAGAGCATAAATAGATGCATGGGGGTATGAGAACATAAAAAAAATTATAATAGCATTCCTTTTATATAAAATTTGAAAAACATGAATCATGGAATAATGATTTTAATTTCTGAAAAAGTGAATCATAATGAAATAAGGAGCATAATCCATAAATGATAAAACATATGAATAAAATATGGAATAGTTACAGACCAATAATAATATAGAAATCCTATATAAATGAGGCATACCATGGCCTTTTTAACATGTTATTCTAGGTTTAATCACCCATATAATTACTTTAGGATTGGTATTCCTTTATATGTACCCTATTTTTTGGCATTGGGATGTCCACCCATGTACCCTCTTCATTAATTATTGGGATTTCCTCCTATCTACTGACTTAGTTCTGGATTGGGATGTTCTCACATGTTCCAGTTTGATTAGGGATTGATATATTCTCCCTTTTTCATATTTTTCTAGGATTGGGATGACGTATTGGGAAACATTTTATCTCATAAAACATTTATCATCTCCCAATCCATTAGGGAGAGATGTAGGTCTCACCTGTCATATAATCAAAACATCCATGAGTGTGTTATAAGGCATTCATCATATCATGACACCTGAAAAGATATGGGTCTTATAACCATCTAATAATAAACAAATAAATGAACTGTAAATCAATATAATTTTATCACATCATAACCATTGGAAAATATATATTTTTCATAAACATTTCATCGAATAATAACCCATTTAATGAAGGAGGTTTCAAAATAATGTAACTAATGAAAACAAAAATAATTTTATAAACATATAACCCAAAGAAGATAATGATGTTTCATAAATACCATGAAATAAATCCAAACACATTAATAAAAAATATATTAAATAAACCGTTAGATAATTTCATTGAAAGGAATGCATATCAAAAATAGATGACATCTTAGAAGTAAAATAATTCGGAAATATCTTTTCAAACATTTCTTGATTAAAATTTCCATTATTGTTGGGGAAAAAATTAAATACATAAAACCATTTGACAATAATTTTTATATATAACACAATGAAAATATATGAAATAATCCTAAAGACCATTGTGGTTTAAAATTTATTAAATAATATTTAGACATTTTAAAAACCATTTTCATTGAAAAAGCGATGAAAACATGTGAAGAATGATTGAAAATATTTTTTTAAACATTTTCATGGAGAACATATAAAAAAAGAATAATGTGAATTTGAAAACATTTTTTTCATGAAAACTACTTTTAAAAACTTTTTAATAGAGATTAACCATTTAAAAATGAAATGGAATCATCAATGAAATGGTCGTAGGTAAATCCGTACAAGTCATACAAGGCAAAAATAACATTTCTTTTGTATGTAAATGGATAGAAAAATGAATTTTTAAGAAGGTGGCAGTAATATTCCATTGAATATATTGTTAAAATAGTCTTTTAGATAACATATTTGATTATTATAAAAATCTTGGAAACACTTTTTAGAAAACATTGGTTTTAAGGATCATATATTTCTGACTGAAGAGATGGAATATTCGACCATCATTAAAAACACTTTCATAATTATATTATTTACCAAAGAATATATATTGTTACAAATACATTTATATATCATGAAATATTATATTATAAGTAAATTCACGAGTTTTTCTTAGCTATTGATCATAATAATTATCTAAAGGATAAATAAACATAATCAATCTCGAAAAGAAATGATATTGCCTCAATAATATCTTATAATATGGTAACATTGGATTATACTATTAAAAAAATGAAATCACGTGAAGCTTAAAATATCATTAAAATAAGTATATTCTAGACATTACATGTAAAAGTTTAATATATACATCTCAAAAAATAGTTTAGGATCATAACAAAAGCATGATTCTGAAAGAAGGCTAATTGAGACGGAACTATTTTACTGATTTGGTAACATTCGATACCTAAACACTAGGAAAGAATGATCATAAAAGAAAAATGAGAATTTAAATAAATTTTTTTATAATATATATATATAATACTATCATGGGATGTATATAAACTACACAAATGGAATGAGTGGTGATAGAACATGTATCATACTGAAATTTATAATTTGACGAAATCTTCATACCTTGTGTCTTGACTCTTGTTGTACTCATTCAAAACACCTGTATTAAAAATATAGATTTATAAATTAATTTTAGATATCTATATTATTAAATATAACACCATATATAGTTATATTATAACCTTATATTTCCCACATTTTAATGATCCTAGGTTAATGTTTCATTACGGGTAATATTGGCTTTGTTCATCGCATGTGTCTTAATTTGTAGTACTATTGGTAATTGTACATATATCATGATTACATAATGAAAATAATGATATAAATATTAATTATATTCAATATTATTATATCATTATAATTTAAATCATATATAATTAAAAAGTTTATATATTGTTTATGGAAATGGTAAGTCATTCATATGCATGGGCGTCGTTCCAATTTTTATTATTGTATTGAAAGAAAGTGTGTAAATGGAATAAGTATATATATATATAATTATATATATATATATAATTATAATAATTATATCATATATATCATATATTTTTATTAAACCTATCCTTAATACATTCCATGTGGAGTGTGAACGAATCGCAGTGCTTTGAGGGGCAGTAGTACACACATTCTCTCAAATGAGATTATCGTATTAACACCAAATGGAAAGTAAAAAAATTATGTGTTGTAAAAGGGATAAATAATAATAAATAAATAATAAATATAATATATTGGATATATAAATTGATTTTAAATCATAATTTCCACAATTAATGGTGGTAATGGTGAAACGAACAATCATCGCTACTTGGGGTAATAGTTCATCGTAATAAAAAACATTATGTTTGATATCCATTAGATAGAGGTGTGTGTATGTTATGTTGAAACCTTAGAATAAAAATGTCATTTTATATTGATTATACTATTTTTCTTTGAAAATAATTTAATAAATAGAGTTGATCAGTGTTTAAAAAATATAAATGAAAGGAGGTTAAGAGAATACACTGCCTCTAAATTGTGTAACTCATTATGGTTTCTGCTAAAAGGATACGTTTATATGATTTCAACCAAAACTGAGGATTAATGTTTGAAGTTAGGATTTTTGGAAAATTTATTTTTCACGGATTGGCCAAAATTATGGGTTTTAGAGGGATATGTGATGGGTAGTGGTAGTGGCATTTAATAAGGAAGGAAAAGTACATAAATCAAATATTTAAAAACAAGATATGTGTTCACATGTTCTTACAAAATAAACCCATAAAAATCATAAAACCTATATAATGGAAGATTTATGGGAAATTAATGGATATAAAATGGGTTATGGACTTGTTTCTTGGTAATTTGGGCCTTAAAATTTAAGGTTTAGTCCCAAATTATTCTTAATTTGTCATTAATCACTGTAATTAATATTAATCGCTTTCACTATTCATTATGTTAAAAAATTAACATGGTCTTTTTAGGGTAAAAATATTATACAAAATAAAATTGTGTGTGTCTAATTATTTATATCCAATTAAGAGAAGCAGAAAATTTTTTATTAGTGTTAATCCCGTGGATGGGAAAAAATAACGTGGTTTTAATGATGGAAAAATCACAAACATTTTTTACGATTTGATATTCAGTTTCGATGAAAAATTGATAGTAATGAGTTAAATTGTGTAAATAGATGTAATACTTATCTTGTGACACATTGAATGATATTTATAATATCATTTAGAATTAATAGTTAATAAGAAAAAAATCTAATTTTTAACTAAAAAGCAGTATTTCCACTATTCATCAAGAAAATGATGTTTCTCAGAAAAATCCCAGAAATTCTCCAGAAGATAATTTAGATATTTTGATCAAAAAGTAATTTTATATTATAAAACTAAATTTCTATATTTCTATAAAATTAAATTATTATCAAAAGTGGTTTATTCAAGAAACATTTATTTTTCACACAAAAAGGAAATATCCAAACCTATTATTTTTATACATGACTATTTATTATTTATATAAAAAAATTATAAAAATTATTTTCATGTATTTATTTATATTCCTATAAAAATGATTAATGTTTTAGTTAAAATTATCTCATTTAATTAACTATATATATATAATGATGTTTTATATAAACTCAGTGTTCTGTGTATTGAACCCCATGTTGGTGTTTCTTATATCGCAAGCCATGTTGGTGTTTCATGTAGCAAGGAAAAGTTTGTATTGAATTTGAAATAATTTTTTGACTTGTTCAAAAGATATTTTCAATGTTCTTTGTTTTGAAAAATATCAAAAAATTAAATTAATTGGATAAAAATTCCCCAAATATCAGGGTGTTATAATGTCTATGATTCCACATATAACCAATGTTCTCCTAAAATAAACCATATATATTTGTTATTCTATTTTACAATCATATTTAACATTCCTAATTTTATGTTGATGATTTTTTTCCATTTTTGTGATGTGGGTTTTCTGAAACATATTCTTTTATTTAGAAACCCTTTAATCTTGAGTTAATGTTAAAATTGTGGAGATAAAATTTATTTATGGGGGTTGAATGAAAAACCCAATAATTTGGAATTTATTTATGTTTAGTTAAATTCAATATCCTTGATATCTTATATTTCCTGAAACACCAGGTTTAAATGAAACACAATACTCTAATAAAATATTATTATTTATTTATGATTGTTATATCCTAAACCTTAATTTGGATGGCATGAAGAAGGATAACTATGTTATATAAATTATGAACTCTACACATATATTAAATAAATTAAATTTATTTATATTAATTAATAATAAGTTAAGAAACATTTGAAAGAAAAATGATTGGTTTTTTAAATAACTTTGATTTTCTAAAAGAATATTTAGTCATGATTGGAAAACTATTTTAAAATTAATCTTTATAAAATATATCAAACATATATGATAAAAATATTATTTTATAAAATCTAAATTTTATAATTATATTTTATGATGTTTTTATATTATTTATGAAAAGATAATTTTTTTATGAAAATGTAAAAATACTAATTTTTATTGAAAACAACCATTTGATTCAATATTTTTTCATAGATAAATTAAAATTTTAATTTATTTATAATTATAATTAGTAAATTTATACTGAATTTTATCTAATTTAGCTAATTTGAGTCTATTTTATATTTACCTATGACATAAAACAATTAATCCATTGAATCTTTTTCTTTCGAGAAACGTTTTTTCCACTTGTCTATTAGTGTAAATTTTAATTGAATTCATCAACATATATTAATTGAATCTTTAAAATGGGTAAAATATATTTAGTAAGAAACATTTATATTTTATAATATTATAATAATAATTTTCTTTCACAATAATAAATTTTAAAAATAGTAATAATTAGTTAGTGCGGTTAAGGTAAAAACGGGTTTACACATGTTTAACCTAATTTCATATAGTTTTAAAAATAACCCAAAAATGAATATATCATTTTTTATAGCCATATTTCCACATTATCGCATTAAATATTCATTAAATTCTCTTTTATAGAATTTTTTCACTAAACGGGATAAGACATTATAAATAACCATTTAAAATTAGAAATTATCCCACTCACTAGAATTATAAAATAAAAATCATTCTCAACTAATTAAAACAATTTAAAATCCCATTTTTTCAGAAAATTTCATCAAAATGTATTCCATAAATTCCTCCCCTAACCTATCAATATTTTATTATCATAAATCCTTATTATAAATTATATTCTTGGAATCCTAAAAAAATTGAAGAAGAGGATAAAACCTTAATTAATCATTTTATTTTATTTTAACATACACCTCCTTAAAATATTATTTAACCATGATTATATTAAAAAATTAGTATCCTAAATATAATATTATTATTTTTATGTTATGATATTGATGTAAAACCATATCATCCTCTAATAAATGGGAGCCAAAATTGGTGATCGTTTGTACGGCTGACTACCGCATTTCTAATCAATGTAGTTTGTTTTCCACCACCACTTCTTGTGGATGGATATAATTATATATATAAATATTTTATATGCTATTTATTATATATTTATACTTCATAAATTCTTATATCACATATACCTTGTTACTTTAGATTCTATATGTAATACTATAATGTCGCTCGTGTGTACGTCAGACTATCACCTTGTGAAGTGATGTAACTTGGTTTTCACATACTATTTAAATGGAATATAGTAATGATTAAAGTATTTTTTATATATTATAATAATGAAATATTAATATTTTAAAAATTTTAATATATCATATAGAATCCACCCATACCTTTCGTTTTATATATGATAATGGCATTCATTTGTACATAAGACTATCCCCCCATGAAGTGTTGTAATTTATTATTTTAATCGCATCACATACATGATATGTGTAAACTAATTTAAAAGAGTAACAATATATTTTTAACATAACTATATTTTGTGAAATATAAAAAAATATAATTAATTTCTATCATTATCTTTGAAAATTATAATTTTTACTCATACATATATAGATAATACATTTTCCATGATTATAACATAGTAAATTTATCATAACTATGTTTCATGGTTACTTTTAAAATTATAATTTATTTATATTACAGTTTTTATTTAATGATTAAAATTGAATAATTTACTAAATAATAATCTATTTAAACATAGTTATCATACGAATGAGGTTTTGTAAATAAGATTCGCTTAACGTTAAAATATACAACATGAAATTTTTTGGTTCAATATTTGAATATGATATGGTATAAATTAAAATAAAATTAATAATAAATTTAGACAAGGTTCATAATAATGTAAATATTTAATTTTTTTTATTATTTAGGAAAAAAAGGAACACATGTTATGATTTTGGCTTGAGGTAAGGGTTTTTATCTCATAACAATATTCTTTGAGTCACATGTTCTTTTAGACTAAAAATTGAATTTATATGATTTATATAAATCCATTTTAAATATCATATACTAAATCTATCATATTTAATAATATTTTAACATAAAATTCCCTAACTTCTTTCACGAGGGTTATGGTTAAAAAATTATAAATGCGAAAATGGATTATATTTCAATATCATTTTAATTATGATTGTTTATTATTGAATTTACATTAAATAAAATTATATAATAATTGTAAAATTTATACCATTAATTTTATCCACCAATAGTTATTAATGATTTTTTTATTTAATATTACCACTTTCCTTTATATGGTACATACAAATTGAGAATATCTTCTTATAGAGAATCGAAATTATTTTTCTAATTGTTAGAAAACATCATTATCTTCTATGTCCATGCTTTCAATAAAATGTTCTAAAAATTTATAACATTATTTTATTAACTTTTAATTTCCATTTTACACATGATGATGTGTTAAAAAAATGGAATGGAATCATCGTATAGTTTTACAAAAAAAGGTTACTTAATTTCTTTTTATTTCAAATGTAGAAGGAATATTTGTTTCAAAAAATACATCTTAGACATCAGTTTCCCCAATCAAGAAAATTGTTTTCTATAATGATTTCATTATAAATTATAATTTTTATTTTTAGTCAGCATTATTTCCACCAAAAAAATTCAATTATAGAGTATCAAAAAAAAATTTCAAAGTGGATGTTTATTTCCATAAAAAAATATTTTTAATATTTTAATAGTATTTCTATTCATCTAATACAATACCCATTAATTTTACGGAATATAGAAAAATTATATATATATGTCTATAATATATATATTCATCCCACATTCCATTCCATTTACATGGTAATACATTCATTAAGGTCATTTCTCAAATTCCATATTTATGGAATTTGTTTTGATTTTTTACGATAAAAAATTATGAAGACATATAATTCAATCCGTAATTATTATTTTTGTGCCTTCTTATAGATAAATGTAATTGGGCACATACCAATATACATGAAATAAAAATAATTGGTGGGCCCATATTTATATACCCCTAAAATCCATTGGTACGTTCTTTATTCTCATGAGATGTCATGTTTGGGATAAGAGAGTGAACCTAATCAATTATGGTAATATGTCCACCTTTTTTTGACTTGGATGATCAAAAAACAATATTTATTTTAGGTTATATATTTTCTCCACATTACCATGATTCTATGATATTATGATAAAATACTAGTTATGTAATTTTCCATTTTTATTATTCATGTAAAATATTTTTTGTGATGTAATTTTATACCTTTAAATAAAATATTCTGATTCCTTATCATGTAAGTTACCTTACAAGGATTTTAGATCATCTGATTATTTCTTGTATTACATAGGTTTTTTATGTGGATTTTGGATATAAAATGGATTTGAGGAGTTAACTGTGGAGAATAAAATAATGATTCTATTTTTTTGTTTCTAGGATTTGTTATAATCATTGTCTTATAGTGACAGTAAGCCTATTGATATATAATATATAATTAATTGATATTTATGTTGGATAAATATGTACTAATATTTTTAAATGGCTTGTGTATCAATATTGGAACCAAAATAACTATTATAATTTATAAAAGTAAAATTATTTAATATATGATTTCCATTTTTAAGGGAATGTGAGATATCATAATGGATTGGTAAGACAATCCTTTTTAGATCAAGGTGGTTCATTATTGATCAATGGTGAATAATTTTATATGGTTATATAGTTTCATGGCCTCAAAAGGTATTTTCAAAAGTTCATGTATGGTTTCCCCTAGTTTGTGTCCCCATTAAAACAATTCACTAAGATAAAAAATGATTTTTTATAGGGTTATCAGGCCCAAGAAGCATTTGACAGCCTAAATCAGTGCTTTCGTTATTCAGCTTCCATAGTAGATAGGTATGATTGAGGATTTCTACGAATCTTCATATTTTTATTTATTATGTATCATGATCTGTTAGTGTTAAATTATCTCATATGGTGCTTGGAGCCCCATCCTCATGTGTAAAACTATGTCTTACGTGATCTCAAGTAGAAAATAGTCAAGTTTTCATTGAAGATTCTGTTAATTTTCCTCATCTGTGACAACTCCATGTTATTCCCAAATTAAAAGAATACTGTGTTTCTTTTATATCAGTGGGATATTAATCTATCACAATTCTTGGTAATGGATTTATTATATGGCTATGAATTAAAGATATTATACAATATAGGGAAATAAAAGGTAGTAGATGGTTCATTGAGAAGTAATCAATAAGTGGATATTTTCTGGAGTCCAGATTTGTTTGGAGAGTGATGATGGTAAAATCAATGATGTATATTGACTTTTAGACGAATGTTTTTCATGAATTAGTATAACATATATTAATATAAGAATCCATATTGCATC
The DNA here is from genome assembly GCA_963277665.1 of Viscum album. Classification (NCBI taxonomy): domain Eukaryota; kingdom Viridiplantae; phylum Streptophyta; class Magnoliopsida; order Santalales; family Viscaceae; genus Viscum; species Viscum album. The sequence continues at coordinate 29,927 of CAUJRU010002969.1, forward strand.
ATTTTGTGGAGTCTCTATAGTGAGACATAAAGGTGGAGGTGATGAAGGATTGTGTATATCATTGTAACGCTTTAGAAAGATTCTTGTAGGATGATTGGTGTAACAAACATTGATTTTAGTATATAGTGTGTATTTTTAAAATATTTTACTAAATAGAAATCTCCACATGCACTACTAAAGAAAAACACAGTGTAATTCATTTTATTTAGATCAAACAATAAGTATGAAATTTGTGCATTATAAAGTATCCAAAGATTTTTTTGGTATAAATATAAATAAAATCATTTTAAAATCTATTTATAATAATTATTAGATGCCATTTTTAATATTAATTCATTAATTAGAATATCTATATAATTAATAATATCGTATTTGGGGAAAAATTATTTTTATAAAACTTAACTTTATAGGAATAATGGATTTTAATTTATAGAAACTAATAATAATATAGTAAAATTAGGATAAAATTTATTGTTGATATTAATAAGGCTTCATTGAATATTAATTTACATGAAGACTCAATAATAATTGTAAATAGTTGATAAAATTTTATTTTTTTATAATAATTCTATTCAAATTATTTTTATATTCCCAATTGAATGTAATCATATAAATTTTATGATTTTAGTATGAAATATATGAAATTAAATTTTTAATTTTTAATATAAAAATTCCCCTTAAGTTAATTTTTCATATTTTTATATAAATCATCATTTTTTGTTGAGTACTGGTCGTCAAATTTTTTTATATACTATAATTTTTCCTCAAACATTGTTTTGTATTCCTGACATAAAAATAAATGAAACCAACTAAAAACACAATATATATTTATGGAGTTAAATAATACATTTATTGAAAATTATTTTTAATTTAGAAACCTTTCTTGACATTTTAAAGCATAATGTAATATTTTATCATAATAAAAACATTTTTTACATTAATCATAATTAATTATATATATAAAGTGAATTTTTATATTCTCTCACAACTCTTTCCCCATATGTTGTACCCCTCATAGTCTAGAAATGGGAGAAGAGTGATATTTAACCTAAGTCATCCCTCCACTTGGCCCCAGGTTGATGACTAACACAGAGAGTATAAAGACATGTAGATGGGAACAATTACCCTCTAAATAATATGTGGAAGAGAGAGATAATATAGAAAGTGACCAACTCCTTCTAATACTAAAATATAGAAGAAATCAATGTTCACATATGTAATGTCATGAATGAACTACTACGACTGATATACACTTGCAAGTACCAAAAGAATGTAATGATGCTAGTGACCATGAATCCAAAATAGCTCCTACAAAACCCAGAAGCTAGTAGTAAGCGGCCTGATTTCCCAAAATTATCCTACTGACTAGAAAAAAATTTATATATACATTTAGGATCAATATTATAGTAAAATAAGTAGGATCCTCCTTGGATCCTCTTGTGAAAAATGTAATGAAAGCATGCTAAAGAACAATGAATTACAAGTGAAACTCACTCATCAGCAAAAAATGAATACTATATTCCCAACCATACCATGGATACTATCACCAAGTATAATGTGAAAGGACAAATAATAAATAATATGAAGGTTAACCTACGAACACATACCAATTGGTTTTTTAGTTTGTATCATTGTAGCATGTCTGGAGTATCTCCATCCAATAAGGATTGTCCACAAACACCTAGGTGAAGCACCAAAAAATTTAACGAGTGAATTACACCACCATATCTAAATAACAAAATGTAATCAAGTGGTTTCTATGATACACCAAATCTCATATAGCATGTATTATATAGTGGTTACTATACCTTCGTCCTTCATAGAACATACACCATGAAATGATCATCAAGTCATCACAACCTATACACGTTATGCCTATTTTAGTATATAGAAAACAATATTAGGAATAAATTTGTGTGATATAACCACAATCCATTACATGCCTCCACTCAAAGATGTGTAGAAGTCTAACCATAGAGAAGAACATCACCAGTAACTACCAAGTGAAGAGAACGGGGACAAAGGGGGTTTCATCCATCCATCCTCCTACCAGGATGTTTGGGAAAACACCCCTTATGTCTTAGAAACTTGGGGGTGTCAGATTCCCTAATGGATTGGCTGGAGTATCATATAGAAACACAAAAATTATATGATATAATTTATACCACAACCAAACTGTATGAATATACTATTCGTAGACTCAAATATAAATAACGTATCTTAGACTCCCATCTTAGACTTCAATGACTAGATATCATATAAGTATAATACCATTTAAAGATCTACATTAAATTACATTATTCCATTACATAAATTGTGGATTATGTTAATTATTAATTTATCTATTAATTAGACATTATCAATTTTCAAATTTCATTTCATTAGCATCAAGAACAATTTCATGCCCTCTAAGAATAAGAAAACTAATTCAATGGCTTCTTAAAATTTACAACCTTAGTATTGCATCCCATAATATCCAACCCCATGGGTTAAACATTTATTCATTTATTAACAAAATTATTTTCCATATCACAATGTATTCAAGGAAAACATTCAATGCTATAAAACAAAAGGGTATCAACATGGTTTACAGATAATCTCCCCTTTGATTATTTGACACATATAGAAATAGGGTAGAATCATCCAACCACAATATTTTAAACACAAAAACCATGTGGAATAACATGAAAGTCTTCACCTCTATTGGAAAAATAGTTACCAAACACATATTCCTCATGCCTTGGGGAATGAAAAGAAGATAAATAAATCATGGTTTTCAACCAAGAAATATATTTAAACAAGCATCATTCATTCATAATAATGGGTAACTAGAATTTCAACCCGTTGTTTCACCTCTGGTGTCCTCTCTAACCCCAGATGAAGATCTTGATTCATATCTCCACTACATGCATCAATGATTTCATCAAAAAATGGTCCCCCACCTCTTATAACACAAAATCCCTCCAATCCCACCATCGTAGGCTCACAACACATCCATGCCTCCCTGTACCACATTCCACAATATCCCTCAAGACTCAAATATCTCGATCTCACAACACATCAATCCTTCCCAGCCTACATACCACAATAGCCCTCCAGGATCAACCATAATAGTTTTACATAATTAGTAGCATAATGAAAAAAAGGTACTTGTCTCTAAATCAGGGCATTTAGCCTTCACATATAATGATCTCTCACAGCTCTAAATCATGAGCATGTGGCGTTTACAAGAAAACGGGCAATAAATTCCCTAAAAAGGAATCATCATCTATCCAAAAATAGTTCTTATTTATTATTGTATTATCTAATTCATTAATCATATGTTCTAACTATGGGAAACATGAGGAATAATCTATCTCAAGAAATCAAAAATTAAATTGAAAACTAATTTAACATGACATTAATTATATTATCAATATGAATCTTCATGATTCAGGTTCATTAACAAATTTAATTAACCCTAAAACATTACTCATTTGGATTATCGTAGAATAAAAATATTAGTAACTAGATAAATTAAACTTTTATTCAGTAATTCCTTTATATAATTAATTACCAATTAACATTGGAATTACATTCATTACAAATATCTATCAAAAAAACATTCAAATCGAAGCAATGAATAGATATCACACTATCTATACAATCAAGAGGAAAACTATTATCACAGTAAAAAGTAGAATCATCAATATGTGACTGATTGAAATTCATTAATGTGGTTCAAATAATTATATGGTTATTTAAATTTTTATCTAAGGGTCTAGATCATCCTAACACTATGATTTCACCTAAATAAATATATATGAAATGAATCCCCTACCTCAAAAAGCTCATTGACATTCATTACACAAGAACATATAATGATTGGGATCCTTGATCACACCTCCCACTAGAATAACATCCATCCAAGTATTTTGCAGCTCATCCATACCAATAAACATCTAAGAGAAACCCCATTAATACATTGGGTAAGTAAAATCCATATTCCTACAAGAAGATATGATAAGAAACTATATAAAATAGGTTTAAACAACTATAAAATGAAGAATTAACAAACATTGGATCACTACAAATCTGAATGTATTGAAGAAGAAGTCCTAGTATCAATCCACCTAAAATGGATTAAAAATGATGAAGTAAAGGCCAATCATATTCCTATAACAAAGAAGAGTTTCATAACAATTGTAGGGTTTTTTAAAACAAAAAGTGGTTGGGACATGTACAAACATAAAACTATGGGGAATTCTGTAACATGAAATCCCCATTCACATCATATAATCCATAAATATTGGGATTCTCTAAAAAAACATCTCTTATTCAAATTATTTATTTTTTAAACCCTCTTCTATTACACAACCTGAAACCTCTATGCTTCGTGCTTCTAAAAACTAAACTTCTCTAAACTTCCTCAAATACACCTCTATAAACCATGGTGTTTGAAAAAATTCATAGGGGTGATCCACATAGATCTGGGCCATTATATTATAAACCACTCAAAATATTCTCCTCCTTGGGAATCCAAAACCTATCTTGGGAGGAAATAGAAATGTGGAATCTGAACATCCACTCCATGAGATATCATTCAATGTTTTTGTCATCATAGGAGTTCAACCACCACACTAGAGGTGAAATGAAGAACCATGAAACAATAACAACCAGATCTGAAACAATTCTTTTGTGGAGATACATATCAAAATAGATAAATCCACAATAAGAAAAAAGTGAAACCAACCTCAAAATATGAAAGTTCTACAAACACAAAACATAATGATTTATAAAAGTGTAGCAAAACACCAAAATGATTGGGGTACTAAGAATGTATCTATGACTCACATTCCATTTTACCCTCTTCCATACCACCATGATGCCATATGACTTGAAAGAAGTGGATAGTACACCCACACAACAACTACTTTTGGTGGTCTTAGATGTCTAATGGTTGCTCCTTGAAGATCGTATCACTATCCACATAGATCTCATCCCAATTGATGATGTGAGAGAAATCACAAATATAAAAAACGATATATAAAATGTGAAAAAAATATCATGTACATGAATCATCTTTAGGGGGATTTCGACCCTATAATCTATGGCTTCAACATCATCCAACACATAATAACACTAAACAGACTACGAAGAAAGCTTACCCCCATGACCAAATATTTAGTGCCCATGATGGGTTGTCAACATCAGGAACACATGATCCCCAACATTGAACTGTAAAGGTCTCCTCCAATTATTAGAATTGTATTTCTGACGATCCTCCAATTATTTTATCCTCTCATGAATCACCTGAACCTTCTTTGTTGTATTATTTAATAGTACCATCCAAATAATTGGTATATATCTAAACCCAGTTCACCACAATTTAGAATGGAAAGGTTATCCATATAAGGCTTTAAATTTCTCAATACTAATGGTTGAGTGAAATACATGTTTGTAAGATAACTCTACCAAGGTTATGTCACTCAACCACAAAACTCCAAAATCGGGGACTAATGATTGAAACATGTCTTCAATAGTCTAAATTATTTTCTCTACCTTAAACTCTATCTACAGATGAAAAGTAATTCTCATGCATTGCTGACCACCAATATAATTTTGTATTCTTCTCTACCACTCTAGGTAAAATGATGATGTTTTTTGGAAATTATCATCCTCTTGAATATATGGAGTCTCACAACCTCCTCTAGATATGGCCTTGAAAAAAAATCCACATAGCTCAACTCCTTGACTGCTATAATGTGGATTAATTTTGTAAAAAAATACACTACCACCATTATAGAATCATAGTATCCCTATGCTCTAGGAAAACTGGTAACAAGTTTTATTGATATTTCCTATCACATCAACTAGGGAACAAATAACAAATGGAAAACCCCACCGAGAACCTAGTGCATGGGCTTCACCTTTTAGAAGACCAAACACTGAGACACAAACACTACAACTGCATGCTTCAAGTGAGGCCACCAAAATTACCCTCTCAATTATTGTAACATATTTTTCACACAAGGATATACAGCCAAAGGAGACCTATGGAACTCTTTGAGAAATATATCACACATCACCAATGGATAGAAATCACATCCCTAAAATGACATTCAATGTAGTTAATCCTCATACCAACCATTACGAGCCTCACAATAGAAATCTCTATCTCTCCATATCTCCACCTTAGGATCCCATAATTAGGACTCTTCCACCAATTTTTCATGATAGGATTTCACTGTAATCTGAGAAAGACGTCTTATTCCACGAATTATCCCACATCATAGTCTAATGTAGATATTATTCCATCAATCTCCAAGAATAACCTCATTCACACACTATATCAGTAATCACATCCATGTTGGGATAAAACATACCTCATGATCTTATCATTTGTGAAGACCAAAAAAATCTCATCTATGATGTAATTTATCTAGCACATTATAACTAAATCGATTGATGCCAACACAAGATCATGGATGACATAGTTACACTCATTGGTATTTAAACACATAGACGCATAAGAAACTACTAATCTCTAATGCATCAAAACACAATAATACCCAAGATATAAAGCTGCAAAAAATACCTTGAACAGAAATACTTCAGCTATAACAAAATGAATTGTACCAATTACCAATATCTCATTCAGATACTCAAAAGTTCTTCAAAATTTATTAATCTACAAGAATGCCTGATCTTTTTAGGTCAATACTATCATAGGAGTTAAAACCTGGGAGAAATAATCTACAAACTTCTTGTAATATCATGAACGTCTGAGGAAAAATCAATCATCTTCCATTGAATTGTGGGGGGGGGGGCAAGAGAAAACTTCTTCTACCTTTGAATGATCCATATCTACTACCTATGGGAATATGGAATTCTTTAAAAATTAAATTTTCAAGTCCAAAACTCACACTTCGACAACTTGCCAAAATACATATCATGGAAAATTATTCCCAAAACAACATGATGATGCTCTGTATAGTCCTCAATATATTTTGAGTAGAAAAGGATTTCATCGATGAAAAACACTGTAAAAATATCAAATAACTCATGAAACAATGATTTTATTAAACCCCTGATCACAGCTAGAAATATTTCCACACCGAACGACATCAATAAAAAATCTTATTTCCCATGATGAAAATTGAAATTACTCTCTGGGATATCCTCACATTTCACATGAATCTGATGATATACTAGCTAAAAATCAATATTTCAGAACCAACATTCACCCATCAACGGATCAAATAAATCATTAATCTATGGAGTAAGATATTTTTTCATCACACCCAATTGTATTATGCATTGATAATCAATACATAAATAGAAATTTCTATAATTATTATTTTAAAATATAATTTCACCATCTCATGGTGACACACTCAGATGAAAACAACCATGATAAAATATACAGTCATGCTATATAAAAATATCTTCCAACATTGAAGACTCTATCAGATATGGAGACATTGTGTTTTGAGATACACCCGGTTGTAGCATGATCCCATACTCGATCTCTCATTGAGGGGGTAATGCTACAACATCCTCCGAAAATTCATTTTTTTAATATTCTATGCCACTAGGAAATTTCAACTATTGAACCTATGATGAACCCAGCATCAGCTCAACCATCAAGGATGATAAGGATAGAACAAACCTCTAAACTATCTAATTTTCTCTCTTGCCGAAAAACAATTTTGTCTCTCCATAAACATCAAAGAACAAAAACTACATCATAATGTAATCAATGATAGGATGAACTAAATACAACCAATCCATGATGATGATTATTTCATATTGTTGTATCAAAAAAAAGAAGAAATCACCCCTAGAGTGGTGATTCTTGAAAACTAGATCATAGTTTATACATAATTCAAACAAGTAATCTCATCCTCGAACTTGTGTAGTCACCGTCAAGGAAAATAGAAGCCTCTCTACCACATGTCCTAGGTAATGGACATGAGAATGTGATATGGAAGAGTTTGTCACTCCTAGATCAATGATAAAATGTACCCAAGTAGAAAACAATAAAAGGGAATCTTAAATGACATCTATCTCTTCTGACACAATAAATTCTAATGCCTGATGCTAACAAAAATCTACTCCATGGAAACTATGACCCCACTAATAACCACCTAAATGGATTTGATATTCTCTATTTGGATAGTTTTCATCCTTTTTCTTTCCTCTAATTACCTCAACTACTCTATTATGATCCAAAATTGGAAACCCCTTTTGTTGTTTCTTCTTCTTGAACTGCTATAATGGAGGATCCAAAAACAGAACAACTAGCTCACACTAACTCCTTTGAGTGGTCTGGACCTCTATCTTCCAATTAAATTGTCCTCTATAATAAAAACATGTTCCTGATCACATAGGATATGGATGAGATATGATGATCCTTGAGAAAAGAGACATTTATTGAAAGTACTAACCCCTAGACGGTTGTAATACCATTGGTCATTACAACTAGGAACACCATACAAAATTTAGGAATCATGAGAAACCCTGAAGAATACCCACTAATGACGATCAATTTCTAGATAACATCTTCTAAATGAACTCCATTATTTCTATCACCTCGACATATGTCATTGGTATAATGGGGTGACCTGAAACTAGATCTATGGATTCACAACCTTCTCAAAATACTCTTCCTGTAGAGACCTGAAGCTTGACGTACATTGACATTACATTACATTTGCGGAATACTTAGTACATAACAAAAACACACACACAAGGATCGTAATAGTTTAATGTCTTTGGAAACTCGGAATATAATCTTCTAATCGTGGTGAAAGATCTTCAACATCTCCCACAAAGATCTTTATTTTTCTTACCTAAAACATTTCTTAATATCCCGGGGAAAAGAAAACATAAAAGGGTGAGATCAAATTCTCAGTAAGGTTAAACAAAATAAATATCACTCACATCATATTCATAAGAACATATCTTTTGGAAATCTTAACCTGCAAAAGAGATCATAATTTCATAACATGGGATAAATCATAGTAGTGAAATGAAATCCCAATAATCATAACATAAGACATGAAACTTTGTGGAATACACACATAATCATAGAGAATCATTTCTTGTTAGTCAATACTCATTGCCAAGACTATCTTAGTGGAAAAAGTCCCTTTCTGAACCGAGTCACCCTCATTTCAGTCCTGTTTCACTGAACCGGTATAACCTACCATTCCAGCCATGTCTATCTCATGAGATATAAAATCTTTACCCAATGCATTGGAGGGAGATATAGGTCCCACCCATCTCATAATGATACCATTCTTATGTGTGCCACAGAATCACAAATAATACATCATTGCATAACCCATGTAATAAAAATGGGAATCTTAAACATCATGACATCATAAAACAATTCATATATGATAAAGGAATTCATAAAAATAATTCCATCACAACATAATCAAATCAATGTAATAATACGGATAAAACAGAACCCTTTATTATCTTAGATGGAAAATAATTTTGATAAAACACTTGAACTCCATTCTTGAGGAAAATATCCTTTCTGCTTCAAAATCACTTTTCCTTTCTTAACATGTCATACAATCATAAACTAAAAGAAGTTGATTAAAAATAAACTTGAAAACATGTAAAGGAATCTTCTTGGAAATAATGTTTTAAAAATCCATTCATGCCGTATAAGTTAAAAAACATTCTTCTCTTACTTTTGTCGGAAAAGTCAAAAAAGTACCTCGTACGAAAAACGTCAAAAGATTCCTTTCATATATTTTAATAAAAACTCACCGAAGGGTAAAATAGCGTTTAAAAAATTTTAGGTGGATGGAAATAATATTACATAATGAGGAAACATGGATGTGGATGATAAAATACACCCCAGTAAATACCAAAGTATAAACAATCTCGGAAGAAAATGAGATTGTAATATTTCCCTTACCTTAGGTCTGATTTGCTTTGTAAGTGTCTGAACCTCGTGTATAATGATTTAAATAATGTAATTGACTTATTAAAGAATCATATTTATTGTAATTATATCATATATGGTTCAATTATGAGTTATATTACCCGTTCTTTTGTAAATTAATGTTAAAGTAGCGTTTTGGGTAAAATCGTCTCATTTGTCGTTCGTGTTTTAACTTGTAATTATTCATATTATTACTTAGATCATTTTTACTTAATTATAGAATATAAAACATGATTTATATATAATATATATTACCAATATACATATATATAATGGATCGATAAATGGAAAGAAATACACCATTCATGGAGACTGTAGGACGGACGTACGCATGAACGCTGTTTTCGTTTCCTTATTGAATTGAGTGGAATTAAGTAGATGACATACATATATATACACATAAATCCATTAGCTTTATAATGTCATATATTTAATTATTATTTCTTATATATACTTTATAATAATTCTTAAATGGTTAACATGGAGAATGAATCTCATCGCGTCGTGGAGACGGTAGTCCGTACGTACGCACGAGCGATGATATCATTTACATAATTATTGAATTGAATTGGAGTAGATGATACAATATATCCGAATCATTATGATGTTATAATAATTATGTATAGTTATTCTTTACACCATAATACCCATCCATGTAAGGTGTTGGTGGAAAAACAGATTACACCGCGGCGTGAAGACGGTATTCCGTACGAACGCACGTGCTGTGATTTCATTTTCCGTAGGATGGATAGATGGTGAATTAGGATTGTTTCAAACTTATAATAACATATCAGTATATGAGTGATACTGATGTTATTACTTCATAATGAAACAACCTAAGAAGAAGAAATGGAAGAAGAAATAAAGGTGAAAGAATCGGTAACGGAAATTACCTCTTCTTTGAAGCACCTCTTTGAGACCTCCTCTTAGGGAACTAAAATTGGTCTTTGAGGAAGACCAGAACCTCTAGGATGTTTCTAGGGAAGTGGAAATGAGGTTTTGGCATGGGTTGGCCGAGCTTGAATGCTCAACGTTGTGTGAGGAAAAGAGGGAGGAGGTGTCCTTTTATAAGGGAGGAGAGGGGAACCTTTGGAATAACTAAAAATATTATTTTATTATAAAGTCAAGTTTGGTTATAAATAGCTCTAAATTGATTTATTTCTAGACTAAGGTGGGGATGGGTCAAAATCCTCTCATCAAATAGAATTTAGACAAGTTTAGGTTCCTATTTTAAAATTATCATTTACATTTAACATTAAGTTAAATAATTTTACTTTTACCGTGTCTTCTTGTGTTCATACACTATAAGGTTAATAAACTTACTATAAGAAGCCAAAATAACCCCAGGTTGTTTATTATTAATATATATAACCTTGTCTAAGTCATTTGGCCGAACATTAGATTTTGAGGAATAAAATAACAATTAATAATATAATAGTTTTTTTAAAAACTATTTTTTGTCAATTTTGACACTATTTAGTAATTGATTTTTGTGAAAATCATAACAGAATGATAAGTTCGAAAAAATTTAATTAAATCAATACTAACATGTCATATTAACCTAGAAAAGTATTGTAAATCCTAAAAAGTCTCAAATTATATTTATTTGGGTATTTATAACATCAATTATGTCAATATTTCATTAATAAGGTAATTATTGCATCATCGTTGTGTGATAAATAAATTAAATTATTTAATGTCTAAAAATTACAAATAAAATTCCATTATGTAGAAAATATCTTTAGAATTCTAATGAATATTTATAGTCGAATTTATATTATGTATAACCCCATATTAAAAATGTTTTAGTAAATAAACTTTGATTTTAACTCTTTTAACCCTTCTTTAAATAAATTAATAATAAATGTCATAATCAATTCCAAGTGGGCCTAAATGGTCATATATTATTCCTAAGTTTGTTTTTGGCCGAATTACACTTATCCAATAGAATTAGGACATGTGTTAGGGTAATAATAATATCATATTTACCCTTAATTACCCTATTTACTTTTAACCGTGGTTAAAAAAAGTAAAAAGTTACTATTCATCAAAAATTATTTGCATCTCATTGAACCACATTTTAGTCCTTGATATTAACCGTGTCTCTCGGATTTTCGAAATTTCACTCACAGAAGCGGTAAAATTATGTTTTATGAACAATTCAGTTTTTTTAACTACCACTTAGTGGTTTCACTATTCATCAAAAATTGAATGTTTTCAGAAAAATACCAAAAATTATGCCTAAGCAATATTTGATATTATTAACTCAAAAATGATGTCTATTTTACCAAATTCAAAACATATCAGTTGCATTAACTAATTTAAAAATTAATTCCCGTCGTCAAAACAAATAGTGTGTTTATAAGAGATAATAAATATCAAAAGATTGACACTTGTTTATAACTGGTTTAAATGTGAAATTAAATCCATTGACCAACATTGTATTAAATTGTAAAAATATATTCTAAATATACCTTAAAAACACTCAAATTAATAATTTATCACTATTAATTATTTCTATTAAAAATGTTGTTTTTAATTAAAATTTAGTAATTTTCACTATTCATCAGAATATGAAAGTTATCCGAAAAGTACCAAAATTTCACCCTAAGCTATTTTCGATATTCCGAATCCAAAAATGAAGTCCATTCTAAAAAATATAATTTGAAAAATTTCAAAAAGTGGTTATTACTATTCATAATGGCTAGTTTTAATAATATTTTAATAGCATATCGTTGTTTAGTAAAACTCGGTATTGCGTACTACACACGCTATCAAGGAAGGTCGCGATTGCGTGTAATGAAAGTCAAGTAAAGGATGCGTGTTGTGAAAGATCCTTTTGGTGTAGCGTACAACACAAGACATTAATGAAATTAAAAAGAATATTTTTCATAAAATCTCGGGGTGTTACATTCTACCCCCCTTAAAATAAATTTCGCCCTCGAAATTCGTTGGGGTTATAAATGTTTTACTATTTGAAAGATTATTTAATAGAAACCCACATCATAAAAAGGAATACCAAAACCAATCTTTAAAAACAAAAGTATGAAACGTAACGGTTACCCAAATAAACTAATCACTGGGTTTCCGCATAGGTTAAAATATGGATATGGAAGAGAAATCTAACCATCATGTTCTGATGGAGAGTGGTAGAGAACATGGCTATGGAAAATCCAGCAATCACAAAGCCATAAATTTTTGATGATCTAAGGTACCATCTGATTCATCAAATATAAGAGAACTAGGACAACATTTTTGGTTTTCAAGATCATTTCCCTAATGTTGATGAAATTGGAATTAGAAGAAATACTTTCGTGATTTCGGTATAGTCTCATCGTTGGTCGTTCTGTGGACAATTTCCACTTCATCTCTTAAAAAAATGAAGTTGAATTTGTCATTCGTGATGTGTTAGCAGATCATGTAATAGAATGATGGGTCATTCCATCTGTCTCAAACAAAATGTTAGAAAAGTTATAAGTTCATCTTATGTTTATATTAATTGTATATGGTTCCAAAAATAAACTTATACTTCATATATCATACCTCTTAATAAAATAAAACAAGTTTCTACTAAACGGGGACTTCCTATAGGCCAGTGGTAGGCGATAAAGGACAGTCGCATTTCGGTTGTGGGTTCGATTTCCACAGCCTTGTCTGAAGCGATGGGCTGTTGCCCGTCCTGCAGGTTGTCCTTTTTCTAAAACTATACTACTATAACATCCCATCAATAATATCGAAAAAAACTTCTATACTTAAACAATACTAACTTATGTCTAACATAATCCATTCCAATCTTTAGGCTTATCCATAATACTGCAGTCCACTCTCATAATATAGTGAATACAACTACCAGAGATTTAATGCCATCGTTGATCCCCATATATCATAAGATATGTCTTGTTGGTCACATTCCAAACATTCAAAGGCCTTAATCATGTATTCTCTTGAATACCCATTGAACCTTAGTGAAAACATGAATGCAGTTAAAAGTTAACACCTTCCACATACAATAATCCTCAAAATTCTATATACTCAAACCATGATATCACTTAGTCCTTTTATCAATCATGAGCTCATGAATACTGTTAAACATTTCATTTTCTCATTTTCCCTTCATTATGCGCATATCATCTTACTTCCAAAAATATCTCAATCACATTGAATACCACATTAGACCAATACATAAATATTCCAATACTCCATGATACAACATTATTTTGGAATCCCATTACATAAACACTTAATCATTCCACCACATCGTTGTCATATTCAACATCACCAATAGTGATCGCATGTGACTTCCCTTTGTCCTTTTCCTTAAGCGGTTTCTCATTTCGATCATCACTAACCCTTGGATTAGGGCATTTATTAGCATAATGCCCCATTTCCTTGCACTTGAAGCATTGAAGTGTTGGTGGTGCGTTCTCTACTGTGTTTGCTTTATTCACATCATTAGAAACCCTTTTTCCATTACTTCGACACTCAGATGCTCGATAAACTTCTTTTCAACACTTAAAACATTTTCTAATCCCTTTAAGACAATCTCCACCATGCTTATTTCCACACTTTGTGCATAAGGAAACATTCATATTCTTGTCACCATTATTCTGAGATTTCTCCTTCAACTCCATCTTTCGTTTCTTGTCAAAACCATGAGATGGATATGTAACACCAACTTCCATTTCTACAATGATAGCACAACGCACAATTTCTTCATAGCTACTGAATTCTCTTATAGCTAATGCCCTTCGAAGACTTGGTTTTAAGCCACTGAAAAATCAATCAACTTTACTTTCAGGATGGATGATAATTCCAGATGCATACCTTGCATGTCTTCTCAAATTCGCTTCGTATATACCAACAGATTCATCATCCTTCTTCTTCAGCTCAAGAAAATCCTTTTCAATCTTTGTTCGAAGAATATGAGGGAAGTACTTACTGAAAAAAAAGTTCTTGAACTCATCCCATTCCATGGACTCAATTTCATCTCTTGGCCTCGTATTCTTGATAAGATTCCACCATTGATCAGCTTCACCTTCCAAACGATATAATGCTAAGATGACTCTATCTTTTTCAGAACATTGAATAACTGAAAATATCTTTTCATTGGTACTGATCCATTGTTCAGCAACAAGTGGATCGGAAGTCCCACTGAAAGAAGGTGGACGTTGCCTCATGAAGGACTCAATAGAATATTGCTCCCTTCTCTGCTCATTTGGAAGTCCAGAATAATTCATAGCTTTTGTAAGTATAGAAATAAGATTTTTCACTCCATCTCCCATAACATTTATTTGTTCAGGAGGGCAATCATTGCATTTTCCATTGCATTGATCAGCACGGTTCCTTCGGGTTCCAGCCATCGTCTAAAACCCAAAAAGAATAGTGTGAGAGGAAAAAATCATTCTAGGGAAAACAACATAATAAAGGGGGAGTACCCTCAATATCTAACATCTTAGGTTAAATTCTAAGATCGTTAGCACAATTCTAGGACTATAACCTATACGTATACTTAACCTTAGAGACATCCCTAGACATACCTTAGAAATATCTCTAGGGATCTCACTAAAGTTTTCACATCCTATTTTCCAAAGGTTGACTAAACCTTTCCTCTGATACCAACTGTAGAGACCTAAAGCTTGACGTACATTGACATTACATTACATTTGCGGAATACTTAGTATTTAACAAAAACACACACACAAGGATCGTAATAGTTTACTGTCTTTGGAAACTCGGAATATAATCTTCTAATTGTGGTGAAAGATCTTCAACATCTCCCATAAAGATATTTTTTTTTCTTACCTAAAACCTTTCTTTATATCCTGGGGAAAAGAAAACATAAAAGGGTGAGCTCAAATTCTCAGTACGGGTAAATAAAATAAATAACAATCACATCATATTCATAAGAATATATCTTTTGGAAATCTTAACCTGCAAAAGAGATCATAATTTCATAACATGGCATAAATCATAGTAGTGAAATGAAATCCCAATAATCATAACATAAAACATGAATCTTTGTGGCATACACACATAATCATAGAGAATCATTTCTTGTTAGTCAAGACTCATTTCCAAGATTATCTTAGTGGACAATGTCCCTTTCGGAACCGAGTCACCCTCATTTCAGTCATGTTTCACTGAACCGGTAT
The DNA here is from genome assembly GCA_963277665.1 of Viscum album. Lineage (NCBI taxonomy): Eukaryota > Viridiplantae > Streptophyta > Magnoliopsida > Santalales > Viscaceae > Viscum > Viscum album. Next base: position 46,025 of record CAUJRU010002969.1, read on the forward strand.
AACCTACCATTCCAGCCATGTCTATCTCATGAGATATGAAATCTTTAACCAATGCATTGGAGGGAGATATAGGTCCCACCCATCTCATAATGATACCATTCTAATGTGTGCCACATAATCATAAATCATACATCATTGCATAACCCATGTAATAAAAATGGGAATCTTAAACATCATGACATCATAAAACAATTCAGATACGATAAAGGAATTCATAAAAATAATTCCATCACAACATAATCAAATCAATGTAATAATAGAAATAAAAACATATCCCTTTATTATCTTAGATGGAAAATAATTTTGATAAAACGCTTGAACTCCATTCTTGAGGAAAATATCCTTTCTGCTTCAAAAACACTTTTCCTTTCTTAACATGTCGTACAATCATAAACTACAAGAAGTTGATTAAAAATAAACTTGTAAACATGTAAAGGCATCTTCTTGGAAATAATGTTTTAAAAATCCATTCATGCCGTATAAGTTTAAAAAAACATTCTTCTCGTACATTTGTCGGAAAAGTCAAAAAAGTACCTCATACGAAAAATGTCAAAAGATTCCTTTCATATATTTTACTAAAAACTCATCGAAGGGTAAAATAGGGTTTAAACAATTGTAGGTGGATGGAAATAATATTACATAAAATGGAAACATGGATGTGGATGATAAAATAAACCCCATTAAATACCAAAGTATAAACAATCTCGGATGAAAATGAGATTGTGATATTTCCCTTACCTTAGGTCTGATTTGCTTCGTAAGTGTCTGAACCTCATGTATAATGATTTAAATAATGTCATTTACTTATTACAGAATGATATTAATTGTTATTATATCATATATGGTTCACTTATGACTTTATATTACTCGTTCTTTTGTAAATTCATGTTAAAGTAGCGTTTTGGGTAAAATCGTCTCATTTGTCGTTCGTATTTTAACTTGTAATTATTCATATGATTACATAGATCATTTTTAAATAATTATAGAATATAAAACATGATTTATATATAATATATATTCCTAATATAAATATATTTAATTGATCGATAAATGGAAAGAAATACACCGTTCATGGAGACGGTAGGCCGTACGTACGCATGAACGCTGTTTTCGTTTACTTATTGAATTGAGTGGAATTAAGTAGATGACATACATATATATAAACATAAATCCAGTAGAATTATAATTTCATATATTTAATTATTATTTCTTATATATACTTTATAATCATTCTTAAATGTTTAACATGGAGAATGAATCTCATCGGGTCGTGGAGACGGTAGTCCGTACGTACGCACGAGCGATGATATCATTTCCATAATTATTGAATTGAATTGGAGTAGATGATACAATATATCAGAATCATTATGATGTTATAATAACTATGTATATTTATTCTTTACACCATAATACCCATCCATGTAAGGTGTTGGTGGAAAAACAGATTACACCACAGCGTGGAGACGGTATTCCGTACGTACGCACGCGCGGTGATTTCATTTTCCGTAGGATGGATTGATGGTGAATTAGGATTGTTTCATACTTATAATAACATATCAGTATATGAGTGATACTGATGTTATTACTTCATAATGAAACAACCTAAGAATAAGAAGTGGAAGAAGAAATAAAGGTGAAAGAATCGGTAACGGAAATTACGTCTTCTTTGAAGCGCCTCTTTGAGACCTCCTCTTAGGGCACTAAAATTGGTCTTTGAGGAAGACCAGAACCTCTAGGTTGTTTCTAGGGAAGTGGAGAAGAGATTTTGGAAGGGTTTGTCCGAGCATGAAGGCTCAATGTTGTGTGAGGTAGAGAGGGAGGATGTGTCCTTTTATAAGGGAGGAGAGGGGAACCTTTGGAATAACTAAAAATATTATTTTATTATAAAGTCAAGATCGGTTTTAAATAGATCCAAATTGATTTATTTCGAGGCTAAGGTGGGGATGGGTCGCAATCCTCTCATACAATAGAATTTAGACAAGTTTAGGTTCCTATTTTAACCTTATCATTTAGATTTAACATTAAGTTAAATAATTTTAATTTTACCGTGTCTTCTTGTGTTCTTACACTATAAGGTTAATAAACATACTATAAGAAGCCAAACGAACCCCTGGTTGTTTATTATTAATATATATAACCTTATATAAGTCATTTGGCCGAACCTTAGATTTTTATAAATAGAATAACAATTAATAATATAATATTTGTTTTAAAAACTATTTTATGTCATTTTTGACACTATTTAGTAATTGATTTTTTTGAAAATCATAACAGAATGATAAGTTGGAAAAAAGTTAATTAAATAAATACTAACATGTAATATTAACCCTGAAAATTATTTTAAATCATAAAAAGACTCAAATTATATTTATTTGGGTATTTATAACATCAATTATGTCAATATTTCATTAATAAGATAATTACTGCATCATCGTTGTGTCATAAATAAATTAAATTATTTAACGTCTAGAAATTACAAATAAAATAAAATTATGTAGGAAATATTTTTATCTTTCTAATGAATATTTCTAGTCGAATTTATATTATAAATAACCCCATATTAAAAATGTTTTAGTAAATAAACATTGATTTTAACTCTTTTAACCCTTCTTTAAATAAATTAATAATAAATGTCCTAATCTAATCCAAGTGGGCCTAAATGGTCATATTTTATTCCTAAGTTTGTTTTTGTTCGAATTACACTTATCCAATAGAATTAGGACATGTGTTAGGGTAATATTAATATCATCTTTACCCTTAATTACCCTATTTACTTTTAACTGTGGTAAAAAAAAGTAAAAAGTTAATATACACCAAAAATTATTTTCATCTCATTGAACCACATTTTAGTCCTTAATATTAACCTTGTCTCACAGATTTTCGAAATTCCACTCACAGAAGCGGTAATATTATGTTTTATGAACAATTCAGTTTTTTTAACTACCACTTAGTGGTTTCACTATTCATCAAAAAATGAAAGTTTTCAGAAAAATACCAAAAATTATGCCTAAGCTATATTTGATATTATGACCTCAAAAATAATTTCTATTTTACCAAATTCAAAACATATCAGTTGCATTAACTAATTTAAAAATTAATTCCCATCGTCAAAACAAATAGTGTGTTTTTAAGAGATAATAACTGTCAAAAGATTGACACTTGTTTATAACTGGTTTAAATGTGAAATTACATCCAATGACCAACATTGTATTAAATTGAAAAAATATATTCTAAATATACTTTAAAACCACTCAAATTAATAATTTATCACTATTAATTATTTCTATTAAAAAAGTTGTTTTTAATTAAAATTTAGTAATTTTCACTATTCATCATAATATGAAAGTTATCTGAAAAGTACCAAAATTTCACCCTAATCTAATTTCGATATTCCGAATCCAAAAATAAAATCCATTTTGAAAAATAGAATTTACAAAATTTCAAAAAGTGGTTATTACTATTCATAACGGCTAGTTTTAATAATATTTTAATAACATATCGTTGTTTAGTAAAACTTGGTATTGCGTACTACACACGCTATCAAGGAAGGTCGCGATTGCATGTAATAAAAGGCAAGTCAAGTATGCATGTTGTGAAAGCTCCTTTTGGTGTAGCGTACAACACAAGACATTAATGAAATTAAAAAAGAATATTTTTCATAAAATCTCGGGGTGTTACACTTCCATAGCCTTCTCTTTTAGAAAAAGATCGGGCAGATATCAAAGAGTCTCTTGAATAGGATACCAAACTCTCACACATTGTCGCTCTCCTATTGAAGGGTAAGTTTCTCCTCAAGAATGGACACCTTCATGGTGAAGAAAAAAACTAAAGTCTTAACTGTTCTTAGAACTCATCCCAAGAGATTTTTGTCTCCTCATGGTCTCTTGGGAATAAGAATCACCACCTCCTCACTGCCCCATGTAGCACTGTCAGAACAAAATATACCCAGTTCTCCATTGGATCATAGATCAAACTAAATGCTATCTCAACCTCCCATAATCAGACATTTTTTACTATATCTTAAAATTTTCCCTTGTACCACTATATAAAAAAATAATTAAAACTATCATAGTGTACTCATCCAAGTTTCATCATCGTAATCCTCTAATCCACATTGATATTAACTCACAACCTACTAAAAATCTTCAACATGAACTTGACGAGGAACATGATCTATATCCATGGATAGAAAATAACAAGTAGTTTGGGATCCTAATCATAGGATATGGAAGACTTTAACATTAATTAACTATTTTATTTGATAATTTTTAGTTTAGAATATCCCATGGTCAACCCAATCAAACATTGGCCCAAAGAAGAATGACGCATGATCATGTAATAGTTATCTACCCTTAATCCAGTCTCACATCATTCAGTAGCCGCTTTAGTCTTAAATCACATTGAATCAGATCATAGGGTTACCTAAAAACATGTGCCTTAGCCGATCATTAGTGTTTACAATGCTCACTAAACATTGATGACCCATTTTCACTTCCAGATAATGCTATATAACTTGTTCCTATGAAAAGTCAGAACCATATTCCACTAAATGGGTGCCATAGGCCTGGCAGGACACATGGCCTTAAGTGCATCTCCCTTATCGCTAGAGCCTGCTGACTAATAGTGATTTCATAGGGGGTGTTAGTGGGTATAATACTCCTTATTAACAATTTTTATCACAGTGTATGAATACAAATAGTTGGTAAATAGTAGATGGAAGATAAGTAATAAATTTTCACATAAACAATTAGAGACAAATGTAACAATCACTAAAAAAATGGAATATCATTCAATAACTTCATATATGTCATGTCACTATAAAACTGGAGAACATGGATATATTATAAATGAAATAATATGTTCTCAAATTGTACAAAGGTAATTAAAATACTATCCCATGAATCTAGAGCTTCAACTGTGTCATATTATATAAATCTCCATAATAAAGAGCATGTAATAAAATGTTCAAAGCCATATGCCTCCCAATGTTACCACCTAAAACCTTGTAATATACTCTGAGAACCAAACATCACCCATAGAGGTTGTAAAATAAATCTTATTAGGCCCCACCAATGGTGTCAATAACATTCGGCATGTGTGATAGAAATGCAACAGTGTACAGGCATGCGTATATAATGAAAATTAGTATAATGTAACTAAATCCCCAATAACCTTCTTTTTCACTTAGTTATTGTCTAAACATGTAAAAAATTAATTAATCTATGATTAATAGTTTATTAATCAGTAAAATTTGTACAATAGGGAATGTTCAATGTTATGATATAGAAACATGTAATGGTAATTAAAAATAATCCCCAAGGAAATAACCAAGGTGATGTAGACCTCATGTGCTGCCAACTCAGTAATAAATGTATCCAGGTATGTGGTAAGAGTGTAATCCAAGGATCATAGTCAAATTTATTCTATAACGATGCTCCTACTATGTACAAGAAGTTATTCCAAGGTAAAATGGGGAAAAGTAAATATTTTTCCTGATCAGATTTAACAATGGTATCAACTTGTCAATGTTGGATCCAAGGAGTGTATCTAAGGAATCCTATTATAATATGTAATGGATCATATGGTGTCATATCTATCATTTAAATAATAGATCAGGATCGGGATTTAGGTGGGTCTCAACCTATTCAAGCTAAATCCTTGTATTGGAATGGGTGTTCTTGAGTTCTCATATCATTCTCTGATTAGAATCCAAGGTGAGATCGAGTATGGCCACTCCTATTTGATATTTAAGCCATGTAAAATTTCTTTTGGTCCAATTCGTTCCTTTCATAAGTGTGATAAGTTCAAGTAGCGTTCAAACTTTTAATCATGTAATTTTTTTCTGGCCCTGCCTTTCATTTGTGCGACAATGTCAAGTAGCATGCAAGCATTACATCATTTTAGTGGGTTCAAGATTTGAATTTCATTAGCAGGAAAAGTCCAAGTGGAATGAACCCATTAATTTAATTTATTTAAAGAATATTCCATATTCATGTTTTATTATTCATTATTCTATTAATATTGTAAGGGTTTCAATAGATATTTAACCAACTATTCATTTGCATTTATGTTCAAGCCATACACTTAGTATACATTCCGATTCAAAACTACCATTTAATTTATAAATTGAAGCGATTACCATAAGAGGATCAAGAGGTGAAAATTCATTTTTCTTTCCATTTTAAAATTAACAATTCATACAACCCATTTAATATAGAAATGTTAATCATTAGGATGGTCAATCAAAGGCACATCTGAATTGTAGCACAAAAATGGCAAAACACTAAAACTATAATTATGGAATAAAATCCAATATGTGATGAATCGAGTTATGTGATTAACCACAAGAAATTAATATCCTTTATTGAAATAGCATATACATAGGGTTCTAATTATAATAATCTTGTCATATAAATTCTATAAATGGTTATTGATGAAAATTAGTTTTTCCCAAACAAAAATTCAAAAATCAACAAACTTGAGGGATGAGTTATAGAAAACCCACCATTGGATTTTATGATAATCCTCCACTTTTAATAACATGATATTTTGATTATATTTGATTAGATTTAAGAAAAATATAAATACTCTCATACTCCAATAATTACATTGAGAGAAATAGAGAAGAGGAAAGGCTTAAACCGACTCGAGTACTTATCATTGCACATTCCACAAGACCAATGTAAGCTCAAAAGGATCTTGTATGAAGAAGATATCATGCTTCCTAAATTATGACTTCAATAATATCCAAAATTATTGGAAATAATGGTAATCCTTCTGGTTCACATACATGGGAAGAAGATGTGGTTTAATAGACCATGAAGTAAAATTTTAAAAAATTACCCATAAAAATGGCATTTGCATAGTTCGTGCATGCTGTTTGAAAACCCCTATGAAAAAATGTTCACTATTACCTGGGAAGAACGGTTATATTCACAGTTAGGCCACATCACTATGCACAAACCATGTGGGGTGGCTCTGTTTGAAAAACCAACATCACCATGGTTAGGCAAACATTGTGCCGACCACATGACTGGGCCAGCTTTCCCAAAAAGATGGGATCCATGATTATAACAATCCTCAAACAACCCTGATAACTTTTTTAACCCATTTGGTATCCATATTATGTCCTATATAAATTTTTAGTCTGAAATTAAAGGTTCTATACCCAACATAAAATTATGGTTCTTACAGTCTACCTCTGTTAAATGAACTCGTCCTCAAGTTCACCATAAAAAAGTTGGGAAACATTATCTATGAAAAACTATGGCTATTGGGAATTTGTTTTCACTACCCTCGCACATGTATCATTATATACCTATCTTCTAATCCTTAACAAGTATACTATAGGGATAGTTTAAACTCAAATTCCCTTCATTCATAGGCCAAAAATGTTTATTGGGTACTCAACAGAGGTAGCATCAGCAACTAACTTAACTTACAAGAAATCAAATGTATTAGAAAGGTCAGAATGGTATTTCCACAACTATTTAACATGAAATATTTCATGCATGGAATTATACTTATTAGGTAATAACAATATAATGGCTTTCAACTTGAATCTCTACAAAATTACAAAAGGCCCTACATAATGAGCTTACATCATTCTATAATTTTGAAATTGTCTATTCTCTAGACTGGGTGATACCGGAAGGGATAAAAAATATCTGACCCCAAACTCTATCGGTCATTGATGGTTATTGACATAATAATATTTTCTATAATGAGTAGTAGTCATACTCATTCATATAAACTAAACCTGCTTTGATGTTTCCTGAATGAGATGAGGACCTAGTAAGGCTACATTAATATCCTCTTTCTAGTACAGGGTTGAATGGCATGGCCAACCATATTTGGCATTAAAAGGAGAAATATTAATTGTCACCTCAAAGAAGTTATTACATGGATACTCAATGAGAGGGAAATGTTTCTCCCATTAACCACCGTAAAAAAGGATACATGCTCAGAGAATATCTTTTAGAACATCTATTGTCAGTTTTGAATGTCCATAGGGAAGATGGTAAATATATTTTATTAGAAGAACATGTTTTACCTTAGCCTTTTGAAATTACTACTGGAATAGTGAAATTAATTGAGCATACTTATCCAAAAAAGAAGTATGTGGGACCCTGTGAAGTCATATAATCTCATGAAGAAACAGTCTTCCCAGCTCATCCACTGAGATATTATACTAAATAGAAATTAAGTGGGATGATTTTTTTAGTCATTCGATGATTACCCAAATAGAATTTCGACCCCTTTTATAACATGATATGTTGAAAAAAAATCCATAGAAATGTATTCCCATTTCCATTTTTGTACTCCATGTCTTTGTTGCAAGCCTGCAGGTATCTAGTGCTTCACCATCACATACATAGTGGTAGAACATCTACTACTAAATCCTATAATCTAATATTTCATCACATGCCACTAGTATTATTGTCACATACCATGATACATCTTGGAAATACATAGATGAACATCCCACTAATAATCATGGGACTATTTCATCATCTCATATTTCATATCAATAAGAACCCAAATACGTCCACATAAATGTGGGACATCTTCTGTGTTCACAAACCATTCAATAGGTCTATTATATCTAGATATACTCTCACAGAGAACCAAAACATCAAATAATGAATACTACCTACCCATCAAATTCTCAATGATGTAATAGGTAACTATAAAAGATCAGAGGTAAGACTTCAAATTACTATCTTAAAACAACATATGTATCTCAGAAAAAGTGTCCATTAACTTATATTCATCACTAGATTCCTATACGGACTATTTTTTGAGTTTTCGGACTCAGTGAAACTATATATAATTTCCCCTTCCCATGTATATAGGATATCAGAAAATAAATGTATTTTAGATATTCAACCCATCTTCATTGTCTGTGGTTCATGTCAAAATGTGAAAAGATATATTTGAGTCTCTTCTTGTATGTGTGTTACATAAATCACCCACCCAAAAGATAAGGAATCCAGTATCATAAATCATGGACAACATATACTAGCTCCATGTCAGGAATCTGGTAAATTCTATCATTAGTCTTAAACTATTAAGATCCATATGAAAATAATTTGTCCCCTTATATTAGAACATCTCCTAGGATGATGCCTAATGAAAAACAAAAAATGGTATAACCTTTACCTGAATATTGAAAATTCGGAATAGGTGCTGATAGAAGCCTCCCTTTCGTCACATGAAAGTATTTCTCACATGCATTTGACAATATTATCATGACACCCTTCTTTGAAAGACTGGTAATAGATGAATAAAGGCATTATATGTATAGTACGAAAATATTGAGCCAACCCCAAGACACTCTATATATCGTACATGTTCATAGGTTTCTCCATGGAAAATACAAAAAAAAACATTTTTTAGTTCAACTGATACACCAAATTCTAATATTATATGACCCACGATGGGAACATTGCCGATCCAGAAGTAGTACATATCAATCGTGGAATAAACATGATTCTCTATCAGTTTATTTGGAACGATCTTATGATTATTTGCATGTTCTATACGAGTGTGAGAATATACCATGATTTTATATACAAATACCTAAAAAAGAATCTAAATAGGGTGGAAATTCTTATTCATTAGAACATTTAAAACCGTGGGAAAATTCATAAGATATAACAAAATAAAATGGTTACCATACAAACCATACCTAATAAAGAACGATGTATGAGGTATGTCTGATAGCCTAACTCTTACATGATGATAACCTGGTGTTAGGTTGATCTTAGCGAATACCCTAGATCCTCATAATTTTTGAATGTGATCATCTATATGAGGTAGTGGATATCGGTTCTTGTATGTATGATGGTTCAACATTCTCCAATCAACACATTGAGGAATGGTTCAATTTACCTCCCTGGTGAAAAACGCAAGAAAACCCCAATTGGATGTAATGGGATATATAAAGACTTTATCCTCTAAATCCTCTAACTGCCTCTTGAGCTCCTAAAGCATAGTGGGTACAATCCCGTATGGAGGAATGTACACTAGTGCAACTCCTTGAACAATCTCGATAGTAAAATATTCCTCTCTCTCAGAAGATAAGAATCAAATATTTCCATGAAAGACATCCTTAAAATGATCCATTATTTGAGGGAAATCTATTTTTTCTATGGTATGATTCTCCATGAAGAGATTCTCAATCTAGTTAGTCACTCCCCCTAGCCCATGATTTTCTAGTCCAGCTCTACCAGCCTGGACATCCCACTAACCATAATGAAGATAATTTATTACCACTATTTATGTATATAATACACAAGGTGATTTTAGTCTAACAATTTGTGATAGTGATAAAACCATTCTTTCCTGAGTATGACATCTAATCACTTCTTCTAGAGCATAAATATCTTCTACTAAAAAGGGTAACATACTAAATCAATGGGTCATTCACTAAAATAGCATATTACCCCTTTTTGTACCCCTAAAATCATATCTAGGGTCATTACACAATAGTAATACTTTCTCTCTAGTCCAAGACATTCCATGATATATATTGCAATATAGAAGGTGGTGACTCATGTGGAACTCATGGAGGATAGAGTGTTTGATTAGGGCCCCCACATCTAGAGTATGGTCATCTCCTCCATCCTGGAATATGATACAAGGATGTTGTGGTGGCATAGGTGTACAGTCGCCAAGAACATTCCTTAGAATACATTAAAAATATATAGTATCACTAGTAGAAGCTCAATGTAGGACAAATCACTACCCATTGCATACTACCACAACCACCCACATAGACGTCTATGTATCAGTAAGTGGTCGTGTATATGTTTCATTTTATTTTACATTTAATTACTAGGTTCACCCTATTACCTTTCAAAATCATGAAAATGTGGGATAATGATGTGAAAAAAATTAATTTCAGAATCATATTTCAGTTTATAATGGTTATACAATCCTAGTGAATCAATTACAATACACTTATCACTAGAAATGAAACCCATTTAATTATATCATAATGGATCAACATAGTAAATTACACATCCCAACCCATTAGGTCCTATACAACTCATGAATTGAGACAGGAAATCACTCAATCGCAATAATGAGTTATATAAGAAAAAGCTGACTATTATAGAATCACTCAGTAATCATAGGCATATCAGGTAATGAAAATAGTGAAATGAACCTATATGGCATGTAAATATATGTAACATGTGAAATCCATGTTATTATATTGATACATGTAAAAATTCTCCTTTCACTCATATCATTAGACGGAGGATGAAAGAAAATAATCAATCATATTAATAATTAACAACACCACATATCATGTGTGTCACTCAATGGTGAAAAAATATCAATATTAATAGGAAAAAGTAGAACCAAAATTAATATTTAGTAAACTTGATTTTTAATGGGAACATGGGTTTGGGAGACCCTAGAAAGAATTATGACCAAGTTCCAAGCATTCATAATAGAAAATATATTCTTTCACAGTAATAAATAATGAAAACAAACCTATTTGATACCACATTGTGACATCTCGGACTAGAATACCACTTAACGATTTTCTTATTCCCAATGGGTCACATGGACATAAGAACATCTCCACGAATTCTAGTCGCTGCCAAACTATAACATTGGAAAAGGGTTTGTCCATGGGGATATTATTTCCTCACTACCAATTTGTACCACAGAATTTGAATTCAAATAGGTGGTAAATAGTGGAATAAAGATAAGAAAATAGAAGGCACAACAGAAAATATAGACAATAGTAACAAAAACCGAAACAACTGGAATAACATTCCACAACTAATGATATGTCATGTCACTATAAAAAATGATGAACATGGATACAATATAGTATACATAACATGATCAAAATAGGTATAAATAAAACCATTAGACTATCCCAAGAATCATAATCTCCATATCACCCATTTACTATCAAGATCTATACATAACATCAAGAAATCAAGTGTATGAAGTTGTAAGCTTCCATTTTTCAACACCTGAAACCATGTACTCTACTTATGGTACCAAATAGTGCATAGAGGCAATGTGAGACAAATTTCAGTGGGCCACCGCCAATAGTGTCTATACAAACCATCCCATGAAATGGAAATGTAACAATGTACAACAAGTAATTTTTAATGATAATATGTACAATGAAACTAAATACCCAAGTACCTGCTTCAGCCCTCAGTTGGTGTCTAAACATGTAAACAATTCATTATCTGATGATTACTTGTTTATAAATAAGTCACATGTTTACCATAATGAAGGTTGCATGTTATGACAAGGAAACCTATACTGATATTTGATGGTGATGTTTTAGGGTCATAACCAAGGTGACGTGGACCTTGTGAGGTGCCAACATAGTAATAAATATATCCTTTCACGTGGTAAGTGTGTAATAAAAGGTGTATAGTCCATGTCATTCCTCATTGAGGAACCTACCATGTCTAAGTATTTCTTCCAAATTAAAATGGTGCCAATAAAATATTGGCCTTGATGGGATTTAACAATGGCACCTACTTATCAATTATTAATCCTTCGATTGTATCCAAGGAACCATATGATAATATATTAGGTATCATATTGTGTTATACTGAGAATACATAGAGTTGACAAGGATTGGGGTATTGGTGAGTCTCAACCTTTGCATGCCGAATCATGGAATCAAATTGGGGTTCTGGAGTTCTAATGGAATTCTCTGATCAGATTCAAAGGCTTGCTCGAGTCTGGCCACTCTTATTTGATATTGAAGTAATTCAATATTTTATATTGTAAATTAATTTGTGTTAATTATTATGGAAAGGTCACGTAGCATTCAAACTTTTATACAAGTCATTTGGTTCCAGCCTTCCCATTCATTAGTGTGAATGGTTTATGGAGCATGTACCCTATTAATTAAGTCATTTCGTTCAAGATTTTTCTTTCATTAGTGTGACAAATCCAAGTAGAATGCAACCATTCATTTATTACATTTAATGAATATTCTATATTCATGGTTATTTATTCTACAATTCATTAATGTGGTATGTGGTTCAACTGATATGCCGCTTACTATTCATTTTCAATTAATTCCAAGTGTTGTACTTTGTATACTTTCTCATTCACATTTCACCTTTCATTGTCAAATTGATGAACTTAACATATGTAGATGAAGTTTTTATCATATATTATACATGCCAAGAAAAAATTAACAATAAAAAAATCAATTTTCGTGACAAATTTTGACTATTATGAAGGTCAAGCCAAGGCACACCCGAACGGTTTCTCAAACTTCTAAAAACACTAAAATGAAAATTATGACGTAACATCTTACATGGGATGAATGGAGTTGTGAGGGTAACCTCCAAAAATTAATCACATATATGGAATGAGAATATCTATATTTCTCTAATGATTATAATAATCAAAAATAAATTCGAAAAACAACATCTGATGAAATAATAGGGGCCCACATTACCATTCCAAAATCAACGATCATAATAGATGTGTTTTAGATCACTTTCCATAGGTTTTAAGGATTCTCCTCCTACGGTAGTGAAAATTGATTTGGATTAGATCATAGTAAATCTATGAAAAGGTTAAAAATGCTCATACCTTGATAACTAGGTTAAGATCATTAGAGAAGAGGAAATGCTTTAACGGACTCAAGTACTAATCGTTTCTCATCAATCGTGATGAAAAAAAGCTCGAATGAATCCCAAGTGAAGGATATATCTTTATTCCTACTATAGGTATTATAAAAGATCCAATATAGGAGAAAATTTGGGTAATCCCACTAGTTCATGGATTAGGAATGATGAGGTGGCTTAATAGATCATTAAGGAAAAAATACTAAAATTACCCAGAAAAATGGCATGTTCACGGGTTGTCCTCTTGGTCTGTAAAACCATGTTAAATCCATGAAAAATTATCTAGGTACAAGGGTAACTAGAATCGTTAGGCCACATGGATATTTTCATACCACGAAGAGTGACTCTTTCTAAAAAAACACCATCCGCAAAATTTGGAAAATTGTGTGCCAACCATGTTCCATCTATGCAACTTGCCTTGTAATCCATAAAAAGATGGGTTGTAAGAATAAATCATAACCCGAATACCCCTACAACCATTATAAACTCATTAGTAATCATTATTAATTTCAAATTAATGATTTAGACTGAAATTTAAAATATCCATCCCTAAGTCAAAACTTGGGTTCTTATAGTTCCTAACTCCATACTCCATATTATCCCTCAACTCGATCTCTCATACCACTTTGTCATGATCCCCATCAAAAAAGGTTTAAATCTTATAAGACTTCAATGGGAGAAGAGAAATAGTTAACCCAATGTTCCACCCCTTCTAGACCATGGGTTTGAAACTAAAACTGTGGGAATAAAAAATATGTATATGGGTAGAATTAACCTCTTGCAGAACTCATGCGTATGAGTAAGATAAGATATACATAATAAAACACCTTATCTGATTCCAATGTATTATAAAATCAAAGATGACCTAAATAATTTCATGAAATAACTAATACATCTAAAT
>CAUJRU010002970.1:0-60558 GCA_963277665.1 Viscum album
TATGAATATTGTTGGTCAGAGTGGACACTCAAGAGGGGGGGTGAATTGAGTTCCAATTAAAATTTCTGTTAAAACATTGTCTAGTTAAAATCCCCAGATTTATAAAATAAGTTAAACTGTAGTGAATTTATACAGATTGTAAATGTTAACTTAGCTTCTCAAAGATTGATTAGGTCTCAGTTAGTTTAACCACAATATCAAACTAACTTTTGAAACTAGTCTACTAATTTACAATAAGTGTAAACACTTTCTAATCTAACTATCAAAGTAGCTTCAAAATAATTTTGTATTTTAAAGTAATAGCAGTGGAATAAATATAATATATGTCCTATAAATTAAACATAAATAAAAGATATAGAGAAGATATAACAAGAGTTTCAGTCTCAAACTGAGACTTAGTCCTCTAAAATTTATATAAATTTGATCCACACCCTGGATCGGGGTTAACAACAGTTTACAAAACTATCCAGGCCACACAGGGACCTCTAACACTATTCTACGTGGGTGAACAAGGAAAAGACCAGGCCACACAAGGACCTCTTCCATAGTTGACGTGGGTAAAAAAGTGATAAGAGATTTGGAGTGAGGATTTTGATATCCTCCAGTTCAGTGAAGGAGATAGTGTGTGTATAAGAAATACAGAGTACACCACACTGCTCGAATGTTAATAAATAAATCATGTAGAGAAGATAGATAAGAGTTTAGAAAGATCTAGTGATTATCAATTCATCTCGGGACTCGTTGGATTCAGCAGGAGTGCTTCTGAGTCCTTCTCTGGTTTTTCTATTGAAAACAGAGTGTCTTAGTTCAGCTTTTCTTCTACAGGAGTGAGAATGATCTCTTGATTCATCGTGTGTTCTTCATAAATGTAAGATTTCATGTATGGAACTTCTTTGAGAATCGTGCAATGTGTTCTTCACAGTTGTGCTCCAGATTGTTCTTCTGTTCAGTACAGAGCTCGTATGTATTTTAGTATATGTTTCGAGACGTGTCAAGCATGCACACTCTTTAATGCAGCTCAATTTTCTTTATATTCCATGAGTTCTGGAAGTAGGAATGATTCCCTTCTCATAGGTACGAGATATGGTTTCCTGTCAATCCAACAACTAACATTAAATAGAATTAATTACATTAAAAACAACAAATATGACCGTTATCATTATTTAAAATAATATTGACAAAAGCATAAGAAACGATGTCACAGTGATCATGGAAACGGTGTCTGGTCACGGTGTCTGGTCACGGTGTCTGGTCACGGTGTCAGGTCATGGTGTCTGGTCACGGTGTCTGGTCACGGTGTCTCGTCACGGTGTCTGGTCACGGTGAGTCCTTCACGGTGTCTGGTCACGGTGATTCCTTCAAGGTGTCTGGTCACGGTGAGTCCTTCACGATGTCTGGTCATGGTGTCTGGTCACGGTGAGTCCTTCACGGTGAGTCCTTGACGGTGTCTGGTCATGGTGAGTCCTTACTTAGACAAAAATTTTGTATTTGGACTAAGACAGTGATATGCAGAATATGAGTTAAGGTTACTCATTAGAGATAATATATGAGAGAATTGTAATTATGCATAGAACCTGTAAAGAGTAATGAAAATCCATAAGATTTGTTATTATAAAAACATGATATGCACCTATTGTTGAGTTTGAAGAGCATTAGCAAGATGTGCACTGATGATCAAGATTAATTAACAGTAAGGATATTTGTTATTATCAAAACATGATTAGCACATGAGGAGTCCAACAATATCCCCCTTTTTGATGATCACAAATCATATATAGGCAGAATATAAAAGATATGTAATATTAAAGATACTAGAATAGAAAAAACATTATAGAACTGATACTTGCAGGTTTTTATCCCCCATTTATACTATTATAGAACTGATACTTGGAGGTTTTTCTCCCCCTTTTGGGATTATCAAAAAGTATAGAAATGGAAATGAAACTTGGAAATTTTCATGAAACAAAGCATTCATAATACAAAGTACAGGATAAGTACAAACTGTAAATAAGAAATTACATCCCATCAAAAAGAAAAACAGTCGGTAAACTCTTTAGGGATCCATTTTTGTCTTGCCTTTATCAACATCAGGAGCTGGTGCTGAAGTAGAAGAAGGCATATAATAGGTAGACAACGAGGGTAAGTGTATACCTTCAAAAACAGATGGATACAAAGTAGGAGTAGTAGAAGATCTAGGCTTAGGTTGGTCAAGAATGACTGGCCGGATCTAAGAAAGGGCTTGGCTAACTGTCCTGGTAGTAGATGATAAGGCAGGAAGTCCAGCTCTAAGGGGTGCAGCAGCAGGAGTAACTATAGTAGTACTCTACACATGAAGATACAACTTCAAAAGATTGATGAAATCAGTAATGATTTCACCACCATATTGCATAGCCTTTTCAAAATCATCCTTATTCTCCAGAAATCTATCCAAAAATCTGGTGAACTCTGAATGTTTCTGAACTTGAGCTTTAAAATCTTGAGTCACCAGAGGGATTCTCAGATTTTCTACAAGATATCTAAAGTGATCTGACATGTCACTGTTAGAGAAAATCTGGGAAAGATACAAATCTATTTTTTTGGAGATATCTTGTTGAGCATCATTGGATATCTTTGAATAGATCCTAACCAAGTCCAATGCTCTATCACTATTCTTAATTACTTGTGACAAATAGGATAGATCCAATCCCCTGAAGGCATTCTGTAATTCTTCCTTAATTAAGGATCTCAGCAGAGAATCATCCAAAGAAGGTGTGGAGGTCTGACTAGAAGTAGGTGATGCCTTGACATCTTCGTTTAGAACTTTGAGCTATTTCAGAACTTTTTGTAGACATCCAGTGTATTCATCTGTAAGCTTATTTAGAGTTTCCACAAGCTCTCTCATGCATTCCAGCATTTTCATGTGCCTTTTTACAATCTTTTCATCAAAAGATAGAAGGTAAGGATGAACTTGAGACACAATCTCCATAGAAATGAGGGAATCAGAAGACTCATGTGAAACAGCAGCAGGTGCAGGGGCCGAAACAAGAGTAGCCTCTGATCTCACAGATAGCTCATTCTGCAGACTTGCTACCATACTTTTCAGATTTTCAAAATCAGCAGTCAACAACTTATTCTCTACTCGGACTTCTTGAATTTCACGGATCATCCTTGGTTGAATATGCAAGATAATATTTTCCAATAACATTGATGCATCTTCTTGACTTAATTGAGTCACTGGGCGAGGTTGAGTGGAGAAAATTTTCTCAAAACCAGCTAAAAAAGTCTCACCAAAATCTTTCAGATCATCTTTGGTTACAAAGGAATGAATCTCAGGTAAGGATGCAGGTAAAGGTAGAGGCTTAGATTCTGGTTGAGGGTCAGAGTCATCTTCAGATTCAGATTATGATCTAGATTGAGGTTGGGACTCTGATTCTGGTTCTAAATGAGCTAGGGACTTCAGTTGAAATAGGGAAGAAAGATCCATTCCAGTTGCAGTTACTTATTGTGACTCATTCACATCATAAAAGCTTGGGAACTCATACCGAGAGTGTACAGAGAAAGTGACATAAGGTTGAGAAGCTTCACCATATCTATCTTCCACTACATCAAGATTTAGAGTTTCTACCCCCTCAACTTGTGCTTCCCTTTCAGATTCTTGAGGTTCATGAACATGGAAAAGATCCACGGGATCATCCCTAATCTCTTCAGCAAATTCTTGCCTTTCCAGCTTAAAGGCAATTTCCATTCTTTCTTCAGAAGATAGAATAATCTCAGGAACCGATTGTTCCACTGGATAATATTCCAGACTTGCTTCTTTCTCAACAGAAAGAGTCTCTTCAACAAAAACTTCCTCAAATGTTTCTTGCTAGTATAAATCATGAAAAACTAATTTCCTTACAGCATTGGGATGTGATTTTTCCTCATGAAGAACAACTGAAGGCTCCTCAGTCCTTGCCTTTTCAACAACAACTTCCTCTCCTTGGGGTATTTCAGCAGGGATAACAGCAGGGATAACACCCCTTTCCTCTTCAACAGGAACTGTTTCCATTGGAGATATTACAGATTCTTCTCTAGGTGGAACTTCAGTTGTTACTTCTTCTTGTTCTTCTTCTTCTAAGTACTCAGCCACTTCATCTAGTTCCAAACCAGGATCAACTAGGTTCTTAGGCCTTCTTGGATAGTCAACAGGATTAAACTTTTTATACAGTTGATCACTATCCTCAACCCATTGCTTTTTCCATTGATTCCAGCTAATCTTCATCCTTCTGATGATAGGCATAGATAGGCAGAAATCAAAGTCCACTAATTTTTCTTCATTCGGTCCAACCATTCCTTTTGAGACTAACATGGCTGAAATCATCCTTGAATAAAACAGGGAGGTGGATTTGGAAGTTACTTTGATCAGCTCACAGATATGGTTGATAACATACTTACACAGATTGATCTTTTGGCCATTCTTCAACAGGTGAATCAGGAACACATCCTGATACTTCGTCACAGAAAAATCTCCTTTTATTGGACTAACCAAATTCCAAACAAACTTGAACAAAAGTATTGTCTCCCTATCCATTTCAGAAGCTATGGCCATTCACTTGGTTCCATTTCCAGATAGATTTTCCAAAGCGGTTTCTAGTTCAAAGATGTCAGTTGTTGGAGGAGGGTCTCTTTGGTAATCTTCACACACTCCTTCATGTGGAATTCTTAGGCATGCAGCCCACAGTATTGAAGAGAAAGAGCACTTCTGACCATCGATCCAGCTTGTCACCAAAAATATTTCTCCAAACTCAAAAGAGAACTTCACATACTGATGGAATTGAGATACGAGCCTCGGGTAAATCGGTCTATTCTTTACAGTGAACCATTCAAGCCATCCTTGTTCTTTTAAAACTTTCAAAACTAAAGATCTGCTGGACAACAACCATTCAGGGCAAACCTCTTTTTTAGGTACAACGGTACGGCTTACCAGGTTTGGGTTTAGAGGTCCTTCGGGCGCTATCCTCGGTATCCTCCTTTGTTTCTTAGAGTGGCGCTTCTCAGACGTGGGTGAAGATGGATGCTTCATCCTTAGCATTCACTAAAGGTTCGGGCGAGAGGGAAAAGAAGGTTCAGAAGAGAATTTGGGTAAGGAGTCGAATGAAACCCTTAAGTTTTATCATTTGGGAATGTCAAATGTCATAAAAATACAAACGTGGGAAATCAAATAGAGGTGAAATAAAAATTACCGCGATAAGGGTAAAAATAAAATAAAAATAATAAAAATATCATACTTCTCACGGTGAGACAGAAAACTAGCCATCATGGTGAGACAATTTATAGTCATCACGGTGAAACAGTGATCAGTTTATAAAGTCACGGTGAGATAGTGAGTTGTCAGACCGTGATCATAAAAACAGTAACTTAGAAATAGTAAGATATTCATTAATGATTAATCATAACAAGATAATGTATGATGTAGTCTAATCTTTCATAATTTAATGGTTTAGTGAATATATCAGCAAGTTTATATTCAGTACCAATGAATTCCAAAGTGATGTCACCTTTTTGATAATGATCCCTCAAAAAGTGATGTCTTACATCAATATGTTTTGTTCTATAATGAGAAACAGGATTCTTATAAATATTAATAGCACTTGTGTTGTCACAATTTTTTGAGACATGTCTGAATTGATATCCATAGTCTAGTAATGTGTGTTTCATCCACAAAATTCGTGCACAAAAACTTCCAACAGCTATGTATTCAGCTTCTGCAGTTGACAATGCAACAAAAAAAAATTTATTACTACACCATGATACTAGAGACTTGCCTAAAAGATGACATGTTCCAGAGGTGTTTTTCTATCTAGCTTACATCTAGGAAAGTCAGCATCAGAATAACTAACTAGTTTAAATGATTATCCTTTGGGATGGAACAGTCCTAAATTAGGGGTATGCTTGAGGTATTTGAAAATTCTCTTTACAGCATTTAAATGTGACTCTTTAGGGTTTTCTTGAAAACGAGCACACATACACACACTAAACATAATATCAGGATGACTAGCAGTTAGGTAGAGTAGACTTCCAATCATTCCTCTATAAGTGGTTTGATCAACAGATTTACCATTTTCATCAAGATCCATCTTACAGGTGGTACTCATGGGAGTGTCACTACTTTTTGTGTTATCCAATCCAAAACGTTTTAAAATATCTCTAGTATATTTACTTTGAGTTAAAATAATTCCATCATCATTTTGAAAAATTTGAAAACCAAGAAAGAATTTAAGTTCACCCATTAAACTCATTTCAAATTCATTTTGCATCATTTTTGAAAAATCAGTACATAAAGAATTTAAGTTCAGATCCAAAGATAATATCATCAATATAAATTTTTACTACTAAAACATCTCTAGAAATTCGTTTTATAAAAAGAGT
The DNA here is from genome assembly GCA_963277665.1 of Viscum album. NCBI lineage: Eukaryota > Viridiplantae > Streptophyta > Magnoliopsida > Santalales > Viscaceae > Viscum > Viscum album. The sequence continues at coordinate 6,388 of CAUJRU010002970.1, forward strand.
AGGATCATCTATTCCTATTGTAAAACCTTTAGAAATTATAAAAGTACTTAATCTATCATACCAAGCTCTTGGAGCTTTCTTTAAACCATATAAAGCATTTGATAATTTGAAAATATGATTTGGAAAATGAGGGTTTTAAAAACCATGTGGTTTTTCAACAAAAAAATCCTCAGCAATATATCCATTTAATAATGCACTCTTGACATCCATTTGATATAGTTTGAAATTTAGATGTGCAGCATAACCAAGTAAAATCCTAATAGCTTCTAATCTGTCTACTGGAGAAAAAGTCTCCTCATAGTCAATACCTTCTTCTTGACTATAGCCTTGTGCAACTAGTCTAGATTTATTTCTAACTATGTTTCCAGATTCATCTACTTTATTTCTAAACACCCGTTTTGTGTCTATTGTGAAAGTGTCCTTAGGTCTTTCAACAAGATTCCAAAATTTATTTCTTTCAAACTGATTGAGTTCTTCTTGCATAGCAATTACCCAAAATTCATCATTAATAGCATCATCAATGTTTTTAGGTTCAAGCTGTGACAAGAAGGCTTGATGTTCAACCAGATTTCTTAGAGAAGCTCTAGTCTGTGTCCCTCTTTCAAGATTTCCTACAACAGCATCTAAAGGATGATTCTTCAGAATTCTAGTTGATCTAGTAAATTTAGGGCTAGAAATTTCAGGTTCATCAATAGGTTGGGAATCAACAAAAGAAGGTTCTGGAAAATTTCCAGAACTGGACGTTTTAACTATAGGTCCATTGCCTTTATCATTAAGGTTCAAAACAGAGAGATCATATTCAATATTTTCAAGAGAGGTTTTAGGCTCATGAGGATCAGTTTCATCAAACTTGATGTGAACAGATTCATCCACACACTTGGTTCTCTTATTGAAAACTCTATAGGCTTTACTGGAGATAGAATAACCTAGGAAAATTCCTTCATCACTCTTGGATGCAAACTTGTCAAGATTATATTTGGTATAAAAAATAAAGACTTTGCAGCCAAAGAATTTGAAGTAGTTAACTTTAGGTTTCCTATGGTTCCACAACTCATAAGGGGGCCTCTTAAGAAAAGGTCTAATTAAGACTCTATTGATAACATAACAAGTTGTATTTACAGCTTCAGCCCAAAAATAAACAGGTAGGTCATACTCATTAAGCATAGTACTAGCAATTTTTTGCAGAGTTCTATTCCTTCTTTCTACTACACCATTTTGATGTGGTGTCCTAGGTGTAGAGAAATTGTGACTATAGCCATTGTGAGAGCAGTAATATTCAAATTCATGATTATCAAATTCACGGCCTTGATTACTTCTCAGAGTTTTAATCTTAAGTCCACTAAGGTTTTCTACAGATTTTGAGTATTTAACAAAGTAAGAACAAGCTTCACTTTTGTGAGCTAGAAAATATACCCAAGTATATCTAGAAAATTCATCTACTAAGACATAGACATAGTGCTTCCCATTTAAGCTAGAAACTCTAGATGGTCCAAATAAATCCATGTGATCCAACTCGAGAGGTTGAGAAGTTGACACTTCTTTCTTTGATTTGAAAGAAAATTTATGTTGCTTTCCCTTTTGACAGGGATTACAAAATTTGTCATTTAGAAACTCACGTTTGGGTAGGTCTCTAACTAAGTTCTCCCTAATAAGTTTTCTAAGCGAGTGTATATTGCAGTGTCCTAATATTCTGTGCCAAAGCCAAGACTCCTTATTAAAAGCATTTAAACAAGTAATATTCTGCTTAGCTAAAGAATTTAAATCAACAACATAAACATTTTCATTTCACAGGGCAGAAAATACTAAAGCATGTTTAGAATTAAAAACATTGCACGAATCATTTTCAAATTTAACATTAAAACCATCATCACATAACTGAGAAATACATAACAGATTATATTTAAGTCCATCAACAAATAAAACTTTAGAAATTAATAATGAGTCATTGTTACCAATCTGGCCTAAGCCGATGATTTTACCTTTATAATTATCAACAAAGGTGACAAAACCTCCATCAATCCTGACTAAAATTTTAAAGCATGAGAAGTCTCCAGACATATTTCTTGAACATCCACTATCCAAGTACCAGGTCTTCCTACATGAGCTCTTTAAGAAGGTTTCCTACAAAACAGATTTAGATAGAAAATGATTTTGGTACCCAGATCTTCTTGGGTCCAGACAGGTTAGCAATCAAAACTTTTGGTACCCAAATTTGTCTTATGGGTCTCATGAAAGTTGTAGAATCAACAGACATTGAAAGATAAACCTTATTAGATCCATAACTATGAATATAACTAGTTGAAGCATATAAATGTCCAGAACTAGAATTAGTAGCATTCTGTCCAGATTTAGGAATAAATCTATTCTTAGTAAACTGTCTCTGTCCAGGTCTGTAGCCTATTCTAGTAGTGTATTTTGGTGCAACTTGCTTTCCTAGCATTTGAGTTAGTGTATCCTTTCCATTTGTGAATTTCTCTAAATCCTTTCTGAGTTTCTCATTAGATAATTTCAGTTCAGTGTTTTCTTTAAGTAACTAAGCATTCTTTTCCATTTCAATATCAAGATCAGATTTATGTTTAACAGTCAAAGCATATTTTTTCAATAAACCTTTGTATTTGTCTTTAAGCTCATTACCGGTTTCTTCAAACATATCACAATATTCAAATAGTTCAGATTTTGACATGTTATCAGAGTCAGTATCATCTCCAGAATAATAAGAATTTAAAGCAGGAGTTTCAACCGTTACCTCAGAAGTGTTTGTCATAAAACACATGTTTTCCTTATTTCTGTTTTTAGTTTCAGAAACTTCAGATTCCGTGGAGCTATCCTTAGAAGCACTCCAAGTAGCCTTCATAGCCTTTTTTTACATACTGTCCTTGTAATCATATTTTTTCTTGAATTTGAGCTTTGGGAAGTCTACTTTAATATTTCCTTTTCTTTTGCACTCATAACAGACAACTTCATTACTTTTATTTGGCTTTTTCCAATCCTTCTTCCAATGTTCTTTATTGTCATACTTTCCTTTGTAATTTTATTTTCTGAAAAACTTCTTCTTCCTATAGAACTTCTTAAACCTTCTGGAAATGTGAGCCATTTCAGCATCACTATCAGAAGCACTTTCACTATCTTCACAGCTTGAACACTCATTTATAGCGTGAAGTTTCTCCTTATCCTTGTCCTTTGAAGTTGAAGAATTGAAAGCAACAGACTTTCTTCTAGGTTCATCTTCTTTTTCTTTGTTTACCTTGAGTTCTTCCTCATACATCATACGCTTACTAATGAGTTCTTTAACAGGTAGAGCAGCAATGTCACATGACTCTCTGATTGAAACAGATGTGCCTCTCCATCGGTCTAGTAAACATCTCAAGATTCTCATAATTTGTTCCTTTGTTGGAATAGCTTTTCTAAGTGAATTCATTGTGTTGACTATCTCATTAAACCTGAAATACATGTCAGAATTAGGTTCATCAGTTTTCATTTTAAAATTATCATATTCAATAGTATAAGTATTTAATCTCATTTCCTTAACATTGGTTGTTCCTTCATGAGAAACAGCTAAGGTATCCCAAATTTCAAAAGCAGTTTTACAAGCAGAAATTCTGTTAAACTCATCATCTCCTAAAGCACAGTACAGGGCATTCATCGATTTACAATTATTATTGTAAGCAGTCTTTGTAGGTTCATCCCAAGTGGATCTAGCAGTAGTGGGAATTTTATATTCTAATTATTTGGAAGTCCATATATCAAAACCTATGATTTCTAAATGAATTTTCCTTTTAAGCTTCCATTGGGCATAGTTGGTACCATTTAAAAAAGGTGGCATGTTAGTAGCAGCACCCTCTAGTCTATTATCCATAACTAGATTTAAGAAAGACAATTTAAAGAGAAAAAGTTTAGAACTAACAGAAATTTAAGATCTTTAGAGATTCAACTAAAATCACAGTTGAAAAAACACAGTACTTTAGAAAATATTTAAACAAACTTTGATGCCAAATGTTGGTCGGAGTGGACACTCAAGAGGGGGGGTGAATTGAGTTCCAATTAAAATTTCTGTTAAAACATTGTCTAGTTAAAATCCCCGGTTTATAAAATAAGTTAAACTGTAGTGAATTTATACAGATTGTAAATGTTCACTTAGCTTCTCAAAGATTGATTAGATCTCAGTTAGTTTAACCACAAGATCAAACTAACTTTTGAAACTAATCTACTGATTTACAATAAGTGTAAACACTTGCTAATCTAACTATCAAAGTAGCTTCAAAATAATTTTGTATTTTAAAGTAATAGCAGCGGAATAAATATAATATATGTTGTATACATTAAACTTAAATAAAATATGCAGAGAAGATATAACAAGAGGTTCAGTCTCAAGCTGAGAATTAGTCCTCTCAAATTTATATAAATTTGATCCACACCCTGGATCGGGGTTAAAAACAGTTTACAAAACTGTCCAGGCCACACAGGGACCTCTACCACTGTTCTACGTGGGTAAATAAGGCAAAGACCAGGCCACACAAGGACCTCTTCCACAGTTGACGTGGGTAAACAAGTGATAAGATATTTGGAGTGAGGATTTTGATATCCTCCAGTTCAGTGCAGGAGACAGTGTGTGTATAGGAAATACAGAGTACACCACACTGCTCGAAAGTTAATAAATAAATAACGTAGATAAGATAGATAAGAGTTTAAAAAGATCTAGTGATTATCAATGCAGCTTGGGACTCGTTGGATTCAGCAGGAGTGCTTCTGAGTCCTTCTCTGGTTTTTCTGTTGAAAAACAGAGTGTTGTAGTTCACCTTGTCTTCTACAAGAGTGAGAATGATCTCTTGATTCGTCGTGTGTTCTTCAAAAATATAGGATTGAATGTATGGAACTTCTTTGAGAATTGTGCAATGTGTTCTTCATAGTTGTGCTCCTGATTGTTCTTTTGTTCAGAACAGAGCTCATATGTATTGTAGTATATGTGTCGAGACGTGTCAAGCACGCACACTCTTTAATGCAGCTCAATTTTCTTTATATTTCACGAGTTCTGGCAGTAGGAATGATTCCCTTCTCATAGGTACAAGATACGGTTTCCTGTCAAGCCAACAACTAACATTAAATAGCATTAATTACATTAAAAACAACAAATATGACTGTTCGCATTATTTAAAATAATATTGACAAAATCTTAAGAAACGGTGTCACAGTGATCATGGAAACGGTGTCTGGTCACGGTGTCTGGTCACGGTGTCTGGTCATGGTGAGTCCTTCACGGTGTCTGGTCACGGTGAGTCCTTCACGGTGTCTGGTCATGGTGTCTGGTCACGGTGAGTCCTTCACGGTGTCTGGTCACGGTGAGTCCTTCACGGTGTCTGGTCACGGTGAGTCCTTACTTAGACAAAAAATCTGTATTTGGACTAAGACAGTGATATGCAGAATATGAGTTAAGGTTTCTCATTAGAGATAATATATGAGAGAATTGTAATTATGCATAAAACATGTAAAGAGTAATGAACATCCATAAGATTTGTTATTATAAAAACATGATATGAACCTATTGTTGAGTTTGAAGAGCATTAGCCAGATGTGCACTGAAGATCAAGATTAAATAACAGTAATGAGATTTGTGATTATTAAAACATGATTAACACATGAGGAGTCCAACAAATACAATTGTGAGTTTTATTATGTTTTGAAATCCATTTTTATCAAAACCAATGAATTTTCGATAAATGTTGTTTTTTATTTTAAAAGTAAAAAATCACATTTTTATAAAATTATTTATATAAAATGAATACTATTTTTAGAATCATGATGTTGAAATTATATAATGTGAATTTTTCATAATTCTCCGTGACAGTCGAATTTTTGGGTAAAAATTAAATACTGTTTAAATATATAATATGTTTTATGACATCAGATTGACCCAAGAGTGATGTAATAAAACACTATAAACATTATTTTCGAACAATATATATTTTACCATTAAAATAATGTGATTTTAGGTTTGTTTAATTTATTTTACAAAGCTTTAGTGGACCCTCCAAGACTTATAAAACATTTTAACTTTTTAAATTTATTTCCTTGATAGTGTGACTCACATCCACATAATCAAGCCCAATATTTTAAGAAGTTCTGCCATTTGGATTATAAAATATTTTTTTCCACTCTTATTTGAAAAATACAATGGGCTGGTTTGTGGTTTTTATTAGTTTAATGTGTAGTGTCCAAAACCTAAATAATAAATAATTACCTCTCTTTTCCTATATAAACCCACCCAAGATCTCACTTCCTCTTCACTCAAAGACCTTGGAGCTCGACCAACCTCTACCCTTATCTCTCTATAATACTCCCAATGTGCCCCAATCTCCTAATAAGCCTCTCCCAATCCCCTCCCAAGCCTTTGGTATCACGCTTCTAAGTAAGGGATTCTTTCTTTTCTTATTTTTATCAAAGTTTATTTATGTTGTAATACCCTTTTAAATTCAATTAAAAATGTTGGGGTATGGTTTAACACCTCCCCATACTGCCCTATTTTTGTTTTAATGATGTTATACCCCTTTATCTCTCATTAATGTCTCCCATGTACACCAGTTACCAAACCAAAATTCCATAAGGAATTTCTCTCTCCTCATTTACATTCAAGAAATTATTTTGTATTATGAATCTAAAATTTCATTACTTATGTTGGGACATGTATATATATGAACCCCTAACTTTCCATTTCATGTAAATATTATGAGACACCCCTTTCTCTCTCATAGACCATTTTAATGAATTCTTATTTCACGCCGTTATGCTTCCAAAATTGCACCGCGATTTTCCAATCCAAAGTCATTATATCGTGAATACCATGCTCATTTCTCTATCAAGGGTTTTCAACTTTATTAACATTTACTAATTTAGTATAGAGTTTCATGTATGAATTACACATTTCTTTATCATGGAATAAATTATGATCTTTAATGATTCCATGTGGTATGATGCATGTGGCACATTTATGCATGAAATGAAATGTTTAAGATGGGTGTGTCCTGATAGCACTCTAATGGATTGGGTAAAGATTAGTATCATGATAAATCAAGTGCAATGAGGTTTTAATCATGATAATTAAAGATAAATGAGGTTTTACTAAGTCTCCATGTGCAATGAGACTTGGGTCATGCTAATACCATGTTAAGGGTTGTTGCCACAATTCCATGTTATGATAAGCATGCTATATCATGACTTTATGTTCATGTTTCTTTTATGATCCATTCATATGCCTATTTCTTAATATGTATTGTATTATTCATGTTATTGCTTGTTTACACCCTCACTGAGCTTTATAGATCACCATTTTTTTATAAATGTCCTCAGGTTATCATATGCAATGGTAAGTATGAGGGAATGTAGTGGTCATGTAAAGAAAGTTTTCCTTAAAGATGTTGTGTTTCGTGTTTTAAGTCACCGTGTAATGTTCCTAATCCCCAAAGAGACTATACCTCCCAATATTCTCTGTTGTATCAAGTTAAGATTTTATGTAATAATTCATTTTTACATGTGTAATAAAAATCAGGGTTCTTATAGTTGGTATCAGAGGATATGTTTAATTATTTTTGGGATTAGGATTAGAAAACCCTCATGAAACCTTAGAGATAATAATAAGTATAATAAAAACATCCATAAATTTTGATGAGTATTGAGTAAGTATTTTGTCAAGAAAATGCATCCCTGTCTGGATATGAGTAGGTAGTGGCGGCTCTGGCACAGATACACCTTGGAGTGAAAACTCCAACAAAGAGTGTCGGGCTTGACTTAGGGTATCTCGGTACACGAAAATATTCCTTGTTGCACTCTTGTTTATGACACTCTCGAGGGATATGTTTTGGTAAATTAATAATATTAGTACGAACCATTATTAATGGAATAAAAAAAATTCCCCTAATAATATATGTTGGGAAGTAGATCATGGACAACATAGATTGAAGCCTATAGATTCATAAGTTAAGGAAGTAAGAGTTATTTATAAGTCATCTATTTTTTTCCTTGGATTATCATTTATGTGTTACCCCCTAACTTTCCATTTATTCCAGCCAATGGCCAGTAATAGGAGGACTCGGGCTAACCACTGATGCAAAGATCAATGAGATTATTTTTATAATGAGATGCACAATCCAATGGGAGTGGGAATCGTGAAATTTGTCATGATACTCTCTCAGTTAACTCATGTTTTGAATAGAAACATGGATCAAGAGGAAATTTCAACCCCCCCCCCTCCCCCAGGAATAAAAAGTCACAATCAAGAGCTTCATGAGACAAAGGCTTTCTACTATTAATTGATCATCTGATCCCTCAATTGTTGAATAATGGATCAACTCCATTGGAAAGATATTCTCTATCATTGAATGTTTTGAACAAGACAAGGTTCTTCCGGATTCTTATCGTATGGAGGGTGAAGCTGATTAATGGTGGACATTAATAAAAAATACAAAGCCGGCATTGGAATGGAAGGATTTCTATAAAATATTTTTTTGACAAATATTTTCCTCGCACCCTGTGACTTAAGATGGAAAGGTACTTCCTTTACCTCAAGAAAAAAGATGACAAATCCATCAGAGCGTACGTGGAAAAATTCACAAGACTTGCATGATATTCCTCCAACTTTGTCATTACCCCCGAATAAAAGGTTGACCGCTTATTTGGTTGGTTGAAACCTAGTCTATGGAAATACCTATAGATCTGTGACTTCGAGAGATATGATGAAATTTTCTGATGTATCCTCAAAGTATAAATGGAGATCGGAAAATCTCATGGGTACCATAGGGATAATAAGTGTAAGTTGGAATTCAATTCTGGTGGTCTAATGGATAAATCCAACAGTGCTATGAAAATCCAGCACACCACTGGCCAAAGGTTCAATAAAAGCACCCCAAAAATTTCTTAAAGGGGATGAGGAAATGATTTAGGTGTGGAAGAGAAATACACCTAGCCGTTAACTGCCAACAAGAAAAAAACCCTGGATGCGACAGAGGAGAGGAATGCTTTATTTGACTCTCAATGCATTGTTCGTTGCTTCAAATACAAATAAAAAGGGAACTTTGCAACAAATACCCTAATCTAATGGGTTTTGGAGGCAACCAATAACTTCCAAGGTAGAAAGGGTGAGCTTTTTCCATCACTACCACCGAAGTGAACCCTGAAAACGAAGTGCTGACAGGTACACTAGTTATTCATTAAATAATAGAAAACAAACTTTTTGATTCTGGTTCAATACATTCTTTTATATTCCAATAGTTTGGTAGATCAATCCCAACACCACCCCAAATCATGAAAGTAAAGATGTCAGTGAGTATGAAAAATGGGGCAATCATTGAAACCCAGGAATATAACTCATACCCTGTCAAAATTTGTGGTATAAACTTCCCGGTGAACCTCTTAATACTCCCTATGGTGGAATTTGATGCCATTCTCAATAGGGATTTGATTTCCTTATATAGATCCAACATAAATTTTAATGAGAGGTAAATCACTCTCCATATGGAGAATCACCCCCCGATTCTATACAAGTTCATAGAGGAAGATGAATTTTCTTTAGAACCATTATCTCAAGCATGGATATTATTTCCCTATGAGCACACATATCTGGCTTAGATGATTGATTCTTAGGAAGAAACCATCCTTGGAGAAATTTCTATTGTGAGGTAATTCACTTAAGTGTTTCCCAATGAATTTCTTAGTCTTCTTCCTAGAAGAGATGTTGAATTCTCAATTGACCTTATACTTAAGGAATTTCAAATATCCAAGAATCTGTATAGAATGGTTGTTGTGAAGCATGAGGAGAAGAAGAAATAACTACAAGAGAATATAGATAAAGGGATTATACACCCAAGTGATTCACCATGGGGTTCCTTATTCCTCTTCGACAAGAAGTATTATGGGTCAATGTGCCTTTTCATTGATTATTATGAACTCAAAAAATCACGATAAAGAACAAGTATCCTCTGCCTCGAAATTTATGACTTGTTCGATCAGCTACGTGGACAACAACACTTTTCTAAGGTATATTTTTGGTAAGGATATTCCCAAGTAAGGGTGAATAAGGATGATATCCCCAAAGATTCTTTTCATACAAGGTAAAAGAACTATGAATTCATAGTAATTCCTCTTAGACTCAAAAATGCTCCAGAAATCTTCATGGAATTGATGAATTGAGTCTTTAGAGATTAACATGGCAAATTTGTGGTAGTATTTATAGATGATAATCTAATATAATCCAAAACCAAGGAAGATCATGAGGAGAATTTAAGAACTGTACTAGAGACCTTGAGAAAGGATAAGCTCTATGAAAAGTATAGCAGGTGTCAGTTCTAGTTGAAGGAGGTCTCATTCTTGGGCCATATCATAAAAAGTAATGGGATATTTTTGGATCCCTCTAAGAAATCTGCAATTAAGGGATGGATGAGTCTAACATCATTAAAGGATATCTATAGATTCCTTAGGTTATCTGGATATTATTTCCATTTTTGAGGAATTTCTCATGATTATCTGACCCTCTTACCAAGATAACTCAAAAGGGAGTAAATTTTTCATAGATTGATGATTGAGAAGAGAGCTTGAAGGATTTGAAAAAGGAGGCTTATCACTACACCCCTTCTCACATTACCCACATGTGTATAACATTTTTTCGCATTTAGAGATTCTTCGAATAAGGTCATGGGTAGTTTGTTGATGAAAAATGAAAAATTCATTGCCTATGCTTCAAGGAAATTGAAAGTTCATGAGAAAAACTATCCAACGCATGACATGAAGTTGGATATAGTGATCTTCACTTTGAAAATTTTGCAGCATTACCTATTTGGGTAGAATATTGAAATATATACGGACCACAAAAGCCTCAAGTATATATTAACGCAGAAAGAGATGAATATGTGCCAATGAATACTATTAGAGATGATCAATGAATATAACTGCTCAATCCATTACCACCCTGGGAATGTGAACAAGGTGGTGGATGCTCTAAATAGAAAGGACTCAATGGCTTAATCATTGATTAGAATTTAAAAGGATCCCATCTTCATAGATTTTATGAAAATGTACATGGTAAGCATAAATAAAGGAACATCATCAATACATTCACAAAGGATTACTCTTTGTATCTTTTGGAAAGGTTAATGGAAACTAAAAATGACAATGTGGGAATTCAGAAGAAGGTGGAAACTATTTAGAAATGGAAATCCTTGGAGTTCAATGTTAATGAAGGAGGAATTGTGAGATTTGGTTCAAGGATATGTGTTTCATCAAATCTAGAGTTAAAGAATGAACTTTTGGATGGTGCACATAGTTCAAATTTCTCTATTCACCCAGGAAACACAAATATGTATCGAGATCTCCGAGAGCATTATTGGTGGGATAACATGAAGAAGTAGATTGATGAGTATACATCAAAGTGCATGTTATGTTAGCAAGTGAAGGATGAGAGGCAGAATTAAAAGGGGATGATGCAACCATTACCCATACCAGCATGGAAATGGGATAACATCGCCATGGAATTTGTCATCGGAAATCCAAAGACATACAAAGGAAACAATGCTATCTGATTTATTGTGGATTGTCTTACTATGATGGAAAACTTCATTGCAATTCAGGAGGATTAATCACTGGATCAACTGGTGCATATATAAATCCGAGACGTGGTAAGGCTTCATGGAGTACCACTATTGATTGTATCTGATCAAGATCCAAGATTCACCTCTAAGTTTTGTAAGAGTCTTCTACATGCTCTGGATACTGAGATGAAATTTAGTATGACTTATCATCCTCAAACTGATGGAAAATCTAAACAGACTATCCAAACAATTGAGTACATGTTGATATCATACTCAATGGACTTCAAAGGAGGATGAGATCAACATATTTCTCTGGTTGAGTTCCCTTACAACAACAGTTACCACTCAAGAATACAAATGGCTCCTTATGAAGCCCTATATGGGAAGAGGTATAGAACACCAGCATGTTGGGATGACGTTGGGGGGAGAATACTCTTAGGTCCATAAATTGTTGAAGAAATGGTGGAGAAGTTTTACACCATCTAGTAGCACATTAATACTGCTTAGAGTCGACAAAAGAGTTATGCTTATAATCATCGATGAGACCTAGAGTTTGATACTAGAGACATGGTATTCCTCTACATATCATAGTGGAAGAGAGTTATGAGATTTGGGAAGAAGGGAAATCTTATTCCAAGGTACATTGTCCCTTTTGAGATCCTTAATCACATTAGAGCAGTAGCCTATCGACTAGCACTCCCACCGAACCTATCTCAAGTACATGATGTATCTCATATATCACTCTTGAAGAAGTACATACCTAACACATCACATGTACTCAATACAGAGGTGATACCATTGTAGAATGACCTCTCCTATGAAGATAAGCGAGTGAAGATCTTAGATCTTAGAGAAAAAGTTATACTAAATAAGACAATACCCCTTGTCAAGGTGTTGTGGAGAAACCACAAGATTGAAGAGGTAATGTGGGAATTAGAGGAAGTGATGAAGCAGAGTTACCATCTTCTATTTTAGTGTGGGAAAAGAAAATTATGAGGGTGAAATTTCTTAAGGGGTAGATTGTACGGATCCAAACTTTTATTAATCAAAATTCCTCTTGATCTAATTAAATGTTTTATTATGTAAGATGGTTATATAACATATTCACTTCCTTGGTTTTATGTTTTTGAATTTTAAAATACCGTTAATAATTCTTGAACATTCCAAATATTGTCATTGAATAGTGATCACATGATTAGTATAAATATAGGGCTTTAACAAATCTAATTTACTCTGAAAAAGGATGCAATGGTCTCATCTAGTAGAATGCTCCATATGAATCCCATTTATCAGAGCTCGGAAAGGAGGTTGCGTCATTGGGATTTGCTCTTGACCAAACCCAATCCTACTTTTAACATGTTAAGATCGAATGAAACCACCTATGGTAGAAGTGGAAGTTGATAGAGATTACCACCCGAGCGATATTATCTGAGCCACCACAAGAGTCTGTCATCATCGCACACCTTACCCTTAGGTCTTATGCCAGTGTTATAAGGGGTTATGTAAAAATATCTTAGCACTATGGTTATGTGCATTATTTTTGTATCCAATAAAGAATATAAATTCATTTTATTATTTTTACTTTGTAAATAGCTTTTAAAGTGAAAATAGTATTTTTAGTTAATATTCAGTTAAGAAATCTATTTTGATGGATTAATGGATTTTTGGATTAAATAATATTTTAATAAAATATTATTACTAAATTTATTTTCATTAAATATAAATGATCTTATAATTTTTATGAATACAATTGTGATTTTTATTATGTTTTGAAAACCATTTTTATCAAAACCCATGAATTTTCGATAAATGTCGGTTTATATTTTAAAAGTAAAAAATCACATATTTTGAAAATTATTTAGATAAATTGAATATTATTTTTTGAATTAGGTTTTCAAAATTATCAAACGGTGAATTTTTTATAATTTTTTTAGATAGTAAAATTTTTGTGTAAAAATTAAATACTGTTTATATATATAATATGTTTTATGACATCATAATGACCCAATAGTGATGTAATAAAATAATATAAATATTTTTTTCGGCCAATAAATGTTTTATTATTAAAATAATATGATTTTAGTTTTTCTTTATTTATTTTACAAAGCTATAGTGGACCCTCCAAGACTTGTAAAACATTTTATCTTTTTAAATTGATTTCCTTGAGAGTGTGGCTCACCTCCACCTAATGAAGCCTAATATTTTAAGATTTTAGGCCATTGTAATTATAAAATATTTGTGTCCACTCCTCTTTGGAAAAAGCAATTGGAAAAAACCATGGGCTGGTTTGTGGTTTTGATTAGTTTAATGTGTAGGGTCCAAAACCTAAATAATAATGAATTCCATCTCTTTTCCAATATAAACCCACCCAAGATCCCACTTCATCTTCACTAAAATCCCTTTTATCTCGACCAACCTCTGAAGTCCTCTCACTAGAATCTTCACAATGAGCCCCAAGCTCCCAAGAAACCTCTCTCAAGCCCCTCCCAAGCCTTTGGGATTACACTTCCAAGTAAGGTATTACTTCTTCAATTATTTTTATCCAAGTTTCTTTATGTTGTAATACCCTTTTAATATCAATTAAAAATGTTGGGGTATTATTTAAAACCTCTCTATTGCTTCCCTATTTATGTTTTAATGATTATAGAAACTTTTCTCTCTCATTAATGCCTCCCATGAACACTTGTAACCGTGCCGAAATTTCCTAAGGAATTTCTATCTCTTCATTTACATTCAAGTAATTATTTTGTATTATGAATCTAAAGTTCCATTAATTATGTTGAGACATGTATATATATTTCCCCCTAACTATCCATTTCATTTACATATTATGAGACACCCATTTCTCTCTCATCAACCATTTTTATGAATTCTTATTTCACGTCGTTATGCTGCCGAAATTGCACTAAGATTTTCCAGGCCAAAGTCATTGTGTCTTGAATACCATGACCATTTCTCTATCAAGTTTATTCAAAATTATGCACATTTACTTATTGATTATAGAGTTTCATGCATGAATTCCACATTTATTTGTCTTGGAATAAATTATTATCTTTAATGATTCCATGTTGTATGATCCATGTGGCACACTTATTCATGTAATGAAATAATTAAGAAGGGTGTGTCCTAATAGCGCTCCAATGCATTGGGTAAAGCATAGTATCATGATACGTCAAGTGAAATGAGGGTTTACTCATACTAATTCACGTTCAATAAGGTTTTACTCATGCTCCATGTGAAATGATCCTTGTCTCATTCTAATACCAAGTTAAGTGTTGTTTCTACATTTCCATGTTATGATAATCATGATATATCATGCCTTTGTGTTCATGTTTCCTTTATGCTCCATTGATATTCCAATTTCATAACATGTATTGTATTCTTCATGTTATGATATCTTACCCTTTTCTTATGAATGTCCTCAGGTTATCCCATGCAATGCTAAGTATGATGGAATATAGCGGTCATGTAAAGGAAGTTTTCAATAAAGATGTTGTGTTTGATGTTGTAAGTAATTATGTAATGTTCTTAATCCCTAAAGACACCAGACCTCTAAAAATTATATGTTTTTATCAAGTGAATATTTAACATAATAATTCATGTTTAAATGTGTAATAAAAATAAGGGTTGTTATAAGCTAGATCAAAATCAAATGACTACATATAATCAACCCATATCCATTGTTGGAGATTAAAATATCATTGAGGAAAGGTGTATTTAAAACTTTTGTGATTAGTATGCATAGTTTCCTTTATTCCCAATGGGTAATTATGCCAACAATTTAAGTCATAAACTACTACTTCTATTTTTAGATTTTTCATAGTGTATTTTGATTAATGTGGCCTCAACTATCACAATCCATAATCCATGACTCAATCTTCATGCATCAACACTACTCCAAGTCTGATTTTGGATGCATCAAAAATCATGGAATACTCCTCACCCTGCTCGGGTAGGATCAAAATTGATGTAGTAGTCAAACACTTCTTTATCTCTTGGAAAGAATTTTCACATGATCGATACCTTTAAAACATGAACCCCTACATAAAAAATCTAATAATTGGTTCTTCCAAATAAGAAAATTCCAGGATAAACCTATCATAATAACCCACCAACCCTAGAAATCTTCATATATCAAAAACATTATTCGGTTACTCCCAAGAAACTACTACCTAGACATTTTCTGGGTCCACTAACACACCTTCCATTAAGATTATATGACTCAATAAATGTACCATGTTGATCCATAATTAGATCTTAGATAGATTTTCATATAGCTAATGATCTCTCAGTGTACTCAGAATGATGTCAATATATTGGCCATGATCTTCATGATTCTTTGAGTACACCAAGATTTCATCCACAAAAACAACCACAAATAGATCCAGGTATGAGTAAAATATTTAGTTCATCAAGGCTAGAAACATAGCCAAAGGGTTAATTGGTCCAAATAGAATCACAATGAACTCATATAGGCCATATCTTCTTCTAAAACGGGTCCTTAGTATATCAAAATGTCTAACTCTCACCTAATTATACCCCAACCTCTTGTCAATCTTCTATAATACACAACCACTGATCAAATTTTCAAAAAAATAATTGATACAAGAAAGATGATATCAGTTCTTAACCGTCATTCAGTTCAACTTCTGATAATCAACACACACAAAAAACATCTAATCACCCCTCTTGGAAAACAAAACTACAGAACCCCAAGGTGACATACTCTGAAGGATATATCTCGAATCCACCAATTCTTCCACTGAGTATTAAACTCTTGAAGCTCTATTGGTTTCATTATGTAAGGTGGAATCGAAACTAGTCCAGCTCCTTGTTTCCCTCGGAATTCGAGGATGACCTCCTGGATGGGAGATTCAAACATTCTGATCGGTTTCTATCGGGTTTTTCGTAGAACCAGAAACATCCAATGATTCCACATCCATTTGGACCTACTTTCCAAAGGTAGGTGCTCATTAGTTTGTGGACTAATGAGGCTTAGGAATTTGCATTGGTCGAGAGGATGGGAGGTCGGACTCATCACACCTTTTTTATGGGAATTATTGTCTACTTTGGGACTCTATTTATAGATTTAAGTTATGTTCGTGAATCCTTATTACATTACCAATTATAAAATGAGCTTTCCTTTAGTTTTAACAATCAATGATTAAATATGTAAGAAATTTAGAGAATCTTTTATATGTATTCGAGGTTCTTCATCAATAGAGAATCATCTGTATCTATTTAGAGATTCTTGGTCAATGGTATCCTTCAAAACATTTATATAAAAGTCTCTTGGTCATTATGATGACCAGGCTGGTTTTAAAGCCACTCAGTGGGGCACTTGAAGTTTATCGTCATTCAGAAGGACATGGATTATTTCAAATTTGGGATCGAACCCGCAGATGGGCTATCTACGTATCCTTTGTTTTGGGAAAGGAATCAGAACCCACGTAGTTCGAAAAATAGAGTATGATATTTATGATTAATTGCTCAAAGAAGGATGTCATAATTACTTTTACCCTCTAAGCTCACGTGAGTCATGCTCGGTGTGAGAAACAAGAGGTATTGGTAATAAGATAGACAATTGGGCCATGAAATATGTAATCATAAGAAATGATTTGGGGCTTATGTATGTATGACCGCCCAGATAAATGAAGGTTAGGATTTACATTAGGGAGAAAATCCAGGAACAGGGTCCATAAAGGTATATGTGCTTCATGGAGATTTTGAATACTATAACTTGGGACTTATTCCTGGAAAGGAAACCCAAAATTAGGAGAGGATTGATAATTGGGTTTTACTCCTAAGAAGTAATCCCATATCAAATGTAATTTAGGACTGGTTAAAGAGAATTTTGGGGGACTTGGGGCTTATTCCTAAAAAGGAAGCCCAGATTTATGGCTGGGGCTTATTCCTAACAAGGAAGCCCATATTAGGGGACTTGGGACTTACTCCTGAAAAAGAGGCCCAAGTTTGGAGGATTTATGACTGGGGATTATTCCTAACAAGGAAGCCCAGGTTAAAGGATTGTGATTGGGACTTACTCCTGAAAAGGAGGCCCAAGTTAAGGAATTAAGGTTTGGGGCTTACTCCTGAGGAGGATGCACAAGTTTGGGAACTTTAGGAATTTGGGGCTTACTCCTGAGGAAGATGCCTAGATTAATGGACTTATAACTAGGGATTATTCCTGAAAAGGAGACCCAAGTTAAGGATTCTCTCATCTTAAAGGATGAGGTTGATTGAATGAACTCTCAATCTTTGGTGACATAAAGATGTATAAATCACTATGTTTTGAGAGATATTCCACAGAATTCCTTTTAAATAAGGAAGTCAAATCAATAAATCATGCCATAAATGGCTTTGAAGAGTATCTTGAAGACTGAATCTTGAATAGGAAAGGTAAAATGGCTTAAGAGGGGTAAAATGGGTAAGATGGGCACCCAAAAAAGGCAGGGGCGCGCAAGTCTTGAAAGGCGCGCAAGTCTTACGTGGGAGCGCAAGTATTGGTCGCGCAGGTATACCTGCGCGACATGTGGGGTACTTGCGCGATTTTCAACCAGCATTAAAATACTTGAGCGACTCTTTCTTAAAGCCTTTAGAATCTTCTTGTGGTTCTCCCAGTAAAGGGATGCACAAGTTCTATTGAAGGAGTAAAGGTGGCGCGCAAGTGTGGCCACTTCCCTTAAGGGATGGCCACTCAGGCGCGCAAGTGTTGATGCATTTCAACACTTAGGCCTTACTCCCTCTCTTTAGATCTTCTGTTCTAGGTAATAAATTACCTTAGAAGTGTTCTGGAAGCTTTGAGAAGAGACTTGGGCATCTGGAGCTTCAATCCGAGTTTCTGGAAAAAATCCTCCCCGAATGGGGGGCCCACAGGGTCTATTTATAGGCAGAAGAAGACCCCGAGCGGTTACCGGGCAGTTATCACTTAGGTCGCGCAAGTCACGTGCGCGCCAAGTGAGTCACGCAAGTACACTTGCGCGACCATGGGGAAACTTGCGCGGACTATGGGAAAATTTTTCCTTGTTCATCCCTTTGTCAATTTTTGATGTTTTCTTCAAAGGTTGAATCACTTTGTGCTCATATATTCCCCTTTTCCGATCTTTAGATTCTGTGATGAAAGGAGCGTCAACAAAAGTCCCCCCTCAGAGTTGGATCCGGAGAGAAAAGAGGATTTGACTCTGAGGAAATCGAATACATCCAAAGGAAAGGTGGCATGCAAGTCTCTCAGGGCGCAGAGGGCGGCGCACAAGTGGCATCGCGCAAGCCTTGAGCGCACTGGGTACGGCGCGCAGATAGGCCTCCTGGCCTATAAATACATGGCCTCACCTCCGTACAAAGCATCTGATCCCGAATTTCTCGAGCTCTCGCCGCGTAAGCCATCTTCTCCACGCAAGTCTCTTTTTCCACTGTTTCCTCTCTGTCGTTCTACTTTCAAGGTAATAGGACTTGTGCGGTGATACATGCGCGAAAAAAACTTGCGCGGCCTATGTAACACTTGCGCGACATCTCCATACTTGCGCGCCTTAATGCCTTAGCCATTTTTTTGATTTCTTTCACAAAGTTTGTGAAAAATTAATTCATTTATAAATTAACATATTCAACTCTTTGTGCAGAATAAAATGGCTCTTAGACCCGGATTAATTGATGAACTGGCTAGCAAGCGGATAGATGATATGATGAAAATCATTGGCCATGATTATTATACTGTCAAAGATAGTACTCTTCCAAATTTGGCTAATTATATGAAGAAATATCATTTCAACTTTCCTCAAAGCACTTATCTACCTTTGTATGGCGATGGTCATCTACAAGAAGTCATTATTCCAGAAGTAAAGAATTATCTTCCATTTTCATGGTTTCAGAATTATACCAACTTTGCTTCAGCAAATATCACAGGTGGAGGAGTATTTATAAATGCTGGAACAGTGGAGAAGGACTATATGATGCATCATAGCCCTTGCACACCAGATCTGAATAAACATACACCTGATCTTCAACCACATTGTCATCCTTCGATCTTCCGAAATACTTAGGTGGATCAATCCAAAGGCTAGAAGAAAAGTTGAGACTTCCGTCCTGGGGGAGGTGTGAAGCCAACTTGGATGTGGGCATACTGGGTGCGACAGACCTGCACAGAGTTTATCGAAGATCTGAAGAGAACTGAAATATACAAAGTTGTCTGGGTTGGGCAAACATATGTTTACAGACATGATAACTTCGTGCCATAGCTACTCAGCCATTGGAGCCCAGCAACTAATTCTTTCCATTTGACTCATAGAGACGTAGGTATCAGTTTGTGGGATGTCCATAAGATCTCAAGGGCTCCAATTTTGGGCGATATGTATGATGAATTCATTCCTCCCAAGGTGACTTGGAATGATTCTGAGAAGACTCCTGCTTTAGCTCGAGAATTATTTAAGATCTTCCACAGGCTCAAGAGTTCAGAGACCTCATTAACTCATTTTAGAAAAGATATTCATCTGGAAGAATGGATGAAGGTATTTCTTATTGAGAAGAAAGAGATGGAGCTGAAAGAAAAAGGATCCAAGAAAAAGAAACCCAAGGATACCAGGCCCAAACGTCCTACCACCTGTCCAAAACCTGAGAAGAGAGGAGCTCCTGGCACATTCTGGCCAACTCTAGAAGCAGGAGAGTTTGAAAAGTGGGGATATGAAGTGAATCAAAGAATTCCAAAGAAGACTCGTCTGGCGGGTTTCTTGGAAATGTGGCTCAGTGTTTATCTCTTGCCGGTCAGGGATTCGAAGGGAGGCATTAGGCCAGGGACCTTCGTCATTGCGGAAAAGTTGGCTGAGGGAAAAATGGTTTGGTTAGCTACCCCCATTTTAGAAAATATTCACAGGAGTTTACTTCATGTCGTCATGGGTAAATCTCCTTTAAGAATAGTGGGACCATTCCAAGTTTTGTGGGGATGGATCGCCACTCACTTCAGAACTTACAATGTACAGAATGGGTTTCAAATTCCTGGAAGCTCCTTCAGACCATCAGTGCAAGCATTCTCTAGAATTGCTCCATTAGATGTTAATGTCTATGACATGAAAGTGAGGCTGAGCATGTTTAAGGAATTCAACTTCTTTCCCTATGGAAGTACACCATCCGGGCGGTTTTTTGATGATGGGACAACCCATTTGGATTTAAGGGCATACATGCTGGCTTGCAGGGATGGTGTGTTAGTAGCCAGGATTGATGGAGAGATTAGATGTGAGGACTATGCTCCATATAGATTTGCACGCCAATTCAAATGTCTACAACAGATTGTTGTATCCCCTCCGGTACATGTCAGGTTAGAGCAACATCCGTTGGTTACTCGACAACTATGGCTACTGACATCAAGAGAGAAGACTGGGGAAGTATTTGATCTACCAGTTGAAAAAGCGGCACATAATTTGACTACATATTATGCCGAACACTGGATAGCATCATACCCCAAAGGGATATTGAATCACCCAGTATATCAAGTGGGAAAGAGGAAGAGGACTGTAGATAAAGAAACCCTTCCTCATGAAGGTGATGCTTCCCCACCTGAAATTGATTCAACAGACTCCTCTTCTAGAACTGATTCACTGGATTATCATGATGGGGATGATGAGGCACAACAGGCAGCAAAGCGGTTTCGTGCCCGATATAATCCTCCGGCCAGAATTAAAATACCCACTCCATCAACTCCTGGTGAGTTGTTTTATTGTAGTAATTTAAATTACTGCTACTTTATAAAGCAATAAGTCTTACTTTCTTATTCTATATCTGTAGCTGCAGGAGCTGGGAAGAAATTAAAGTCAAAAATTGTAGGACCTTCCTCACAGCCTTTGTATCTAAGACCAGAGGCTATTCAGCTATGGAAGAGCTTATACTATGGTACTGATACCGCCTGGCTGGAATTGTGTGAGGGCCTACAACTTCCTGGAATTGGAAATCTTATGGCCTCTAAAAATCTTCAATATGAAGATAACCCTAATAAAGTGCAAGCTTATATCAGAGAGCTGGAAATGCTCATATATGCCACTGATGACTCTGTTCCTATCACCAGGCGGGTGAAGGAAATGATTCATCGTGGCGCTGCTGAGGGGGCTGGTGGTTCTGGAGATGAGGAATGGCAAGAGTACATAGCTCCTGAAGATGTAAGTTTTCTTTCCCTATTTGACTTGCAACTTGTTTTCAGTTGAATATTTGTTACTTAAGGAAGTTATTTTCTTCATCTAGCAGCTTGAAAAGAAAGGAACTGGGGTTCCTTTTCCAGAGTATAGCCCTGGTGGTACTACTGTCGGGGCTGCTGCTGATTCTCCTCGCGAACCAGGCGAGATATCTCCAGGCCAGTAGGCCATGAATGAGGCACTGGACATAGCCTTTCATTCGCCAATCCAAGTTCCAATAAGGTAGACTACTGATACTCTGAAAAAACAAAAGAATCAAAGGCAATGAAGGAGGAAATCCATAGCTAAACGCTTCATTAGTAGCGGTAAGTCCTTCGAATAATCATGAATTTATACTCATAATCACATGGTTACTCATATTTCTGAGGATTGCAGGGGCTTCTTCAATTTCCCCCTTGAGGGAAGGGACTGACCCTCCTTCAAAGGCCGTGGAGGGTGCTGTAGAATGATCACAGACCAAAGCTGACTTGGTTGCTCCTGGAGAAGAGCTAGCATCCATTCCCAGTATCCCTCCTACTGCTGAAGATGTTGTCCAGGGTCTGGGGTTGCAGGACATAAGTCAGCAAGAGGATGTAGCAAATGCTCCCACTGGTGAGACTAACCAGGATTCTGAAATATCATTGGATGAAATGATGAACCAAGGAATGACTTTTGAAGAACTTTATGATCATGCTAAGTTGTCATGTGATTTAGAAGACCTTGGGCGTGAGTTCTACCCTTCGCCCAGTTTTTTTTAAAAAAATTACACTTCTAACCATGACTAAAAATAATATGCAGTTTCATCCGTAGAAGCTACTGAACTGTCAATGCCTGAAGAGGGTGTGGACATCGATGTCAACCCTACCATTGCATAAGCATTAGCTCAAGTAGAGCTAAACCCAATAAACTCTCCTGAGACCCATCTTGAAAATCTTGTTGAGACCGGGAAAGATGGGGAGAAGTCTTCTCAGGTTGCTGAACCACCCTTGGGTAAGGGATAACAATATTTGTGTTTGTACTTTATTTTCAAGACAATCCATTCTTTTTCTATCCTTTGAAGCTAACTAAATCTTTCAATTAATCATGCAGGGCCATCAACAGCAATGGCTAGATCCGGAGATGAGGCCTCAGCCTCTGCCCCAACGGGAATTGAAATTGAAGAAGCACAAATCAGGGGGGAAAGAGCAGGACATGGCACTTCCTTAAGCGCGTTAATTCCAGATTACATACCCCCCTCCGATGATGATGTTGAATCAGATCTAGAGATGCTTAAAGCGTTCAGCTTTTCACGACGTAAGGCATGGAACAACATATGGAACATTATATATGGGGTTCCTTTAAAAGATATACCATCGAAAATTCCTCGATTGTCATCCCAATTTGTTATACTGGGACTTGGTGGTTTTGGATATGAAAAGATCCATGCCGTAGTGAAACAGCTCATTTTCAGGAGGGAGCAAGTGCAAACAAGTCACGAAGATTTGACCAGAGTGAAATTGTCAGTCAACATAGGCAAATTTGAGGCTGTGGTATCCCAAGCTGAAGCTGATTATACTGCCAAGATGAAGGATCTGAAGCATAAAATCAAAGAAAAGGTCTTCCAGTAGGTGCAACTCCAGCAACAGTTAGATGCTGTTACTGGGGAACTTGATCAACTTAATAAATCATTGGATGAAACTCATATGAATGGCATGAAATCCATCGCAGATGCTAAGAAGGCACTTCAGAAAGCTGAAAAGAGTGAAGCTGGTCAAGTGCACGAGCTTCAAGTAACTGCTAATAAAGCTCTGGATGCTATACATCAAATGAAGACTTATGTTGACAGTCTTCTGTAATTATTGAAAAAGAGAAGAGACTCTAGTCTGTGGATGTCATTCTATCTCCTGTGTATCAATGAAAAACACTTTCATCTTCAATCATTTGTACATGCATTCTTTCACTACCTGCTTCAAATTTACTTAAGCCAATGGGCCTAGTAAGCATAGTTTGATTTTTACTAGGATTATTAAAAATAACCCTACAAACTTTGAATATTTTAATTGCTCAATATTACCTAAATCATACAGAAATGTATATTTAGTGAGATGGAATTTGACTTTTATTCAGAGTTCCTTTGTCTTCTGTGGGAAGTTTAAAGTCATGCATGCCAGACATAAAGGGGCTAATGTTTAAGGTCGAAATAGCTTTGACCATAATGGATTAAAATTGATTCAATTCCTTGACAATTTATCTGAAAACATATTACCATACTCAAGTATGAGGGAGAAAAAAATGTAAACTATGGCTTAAGAATATTTGAATCTGAGAAATGATATGAAAAAGAGCTAAAAGGAATCAGAAGAAGTAGTTTCCAAGAATGAAGTTACTATTATTTAACAAAACCCATTAGGGGGTTGAATTATGCAGGGCCACCTAAGGGCATTGGCTGCATTGTCAAATAAATAGCATTTTTTTGGCTGACAAGTCTGTTATGTGGATTGTTTATGCAAGGCCTCCTATGGGCACATGCTGCAGAGTCAGGAAAAAAGAACTCTCAGAAATTTACTTTCCTAGTGCTAAAAGCCAGTGAAAGTTTATGGAGATTCAAATCTTCCAAAGTATAGATTTTGCTGTATGGAAAGAGGTACTTGAATATGGAGAAGATATTTCCAGACAAGATTATCGAAGAACTGGATGAATATCACTCCTACGAAGGTCTGACCCAAACGTAGGG
This sequence comes from Viscum album, assembly GCA_963277665.1. Lineage (NCBI taxonomy): Eukaryota > Viridiplantae > Streptophyta > Magnoliopsida > Santalales > Viscaceae > Viscum > Viscum album. Next base: position 30,822 of record CAUJRU010002970.1, read on the forward strand.
AAGAAGAATAAACCATAGACTTGAATACTTTCAGATCATGAAAAAGGATATGGGACAAATATGTTAAGGATGGCTATTTTTTTTTGGATCCCTACATACTGTCGTTTAAGAAAAATAAGGACAAAAGGGGCATTCTTCCCAAGAATGAAGTTACCATCATTTAACAAACCCGTTAGGGGGTTAGATCATGCAGGGCCACCTAAGGGCATTGGATGAATAGTTAAATAAAATAATATATTTTGGCTAACAAGTCTGTTATGTGGAATGTTTATGCAAGGCCACCTATGGGCACGTACTTCATAGTCAGACAAAATAATTCTTAGAAGTTTGACATTTTTGTGACTAAAAATCATGAAAAGGGTTATGAAGATCTGAAAATAATTAAGGTTTAGGATTATAACACATAAAGATGGGTATCGTCCAATGTATATAGAGATACATAGTTAAATGATAACCATAATCATGTTGTGGCTGGGTCATGAATTGAAATTTTGGACTTCACTACATATCTCATAAGAATGAGAATCAAGCCATACGTAGTTCTTGAAATGAAGTTTAACGTCGTGCAGGATGAAAATATGAGAGATCTTAGTTTAGGGTCATAGAGTTCGGACCATAATAATGAATACACAGTGTGTGTTTTCATGAGGACTTTTCAGCCAAGGGACTGAAAGTGAAATTTGGGGTTAGGCCCAAAAGACATAGGGCTGGATTCGAGGGATACTCGAACGTTCCTACGTATCCCATAAGGATGGGAATCAAGCCCACGTAGTTCTAGAACTACCCTTTGTACAAATTTGGTTCGTACATGTGAAGGGTGAAAGGGGACATTAGTACAATGATGGTTTAACCCAAGATAAAATGTTTTGGCATTGCCATGTATGCACGTAGTATTTTGGAATAAAACATGATTGAAAAATCAATGTAAATAATGGTTCCCTCTCAAATGAGGAAATCAAAGAATATTGTAGTTTATTGTCATACCGGACAAATGTGTTGTATAGTTTAACATCGTATAACAAGGACAAATGTGAACCAATGTAACGATATTGATTCTAGGGGCGGTTTCACGAATCAACATCATATGAGATGGTGGTGAACCGATGTGAAGAGATTGTTTTTGGGCTTGAACCTTGGGAGGGTGCCTACATACCCAGCCTAGAAGGCAAGGATCAAAGTCCGTGTAGTTTAATTAAAGAATGAATTAATGATCAAGTTGTTCTTGGGGAAAACGGTCTAATAAAAATGTTGTTGGGACTTACACATCGTTAGCAGCCCAAAGAGAGTGTTATGGTTGAGGTTTTCTCTAAGCTCACGTGAGTCATACTCGGTGTGAGAAACAAGAGGTAACAACAACCTTAACGATGCATAGTTTAATGTCATGTAGGACATATAAAGGGACTATGCAGTTTAAAGTCTTGCAGTTAGGACTATTGGTGCTGCACAGTTTAGTGTCATGTAGCAGGGACAAAATACAGTTTAATGTCATTTAGGACATATAAAGGTACTATGCAGTTTAAAGTCTTGCAGTTAGGACTATTGGTGCTGCACAGTTTAGTGTCATGTAGAAGGGACAAAATACAGTTTAATGTCATGTAGGACATATAAAGGGACTATGCAATTTAAAGTCTTGCAGTTAGGACTATTGGTGCTGCACAGTTTAGTGTCATGTAGCAGGGACAAAATACAGTTTAATGTCATGTATGACATATAAAGGGACTATGCAGTTTAAAGTCTTGCAGTTATGACTATTGGGGCTGCACAGTTTAGTGTCTTGTAGTAGGGACAAAATACATTTTAATGTCATGTAGGACATATCAAGGACTTTCTGTACAGTTTAGCGTCATGTAGTTAGGACGATGGGGACAATACATTTTAACGTCATATTGGATGAAAGGGGGACTGTGCAGTTTAATGTCATGCAGTAAGGACAAAATAACTCACCATTTACATCATGTTGGACGCATTGGGGATTTTTTCTACAGTTTAGTGTCATGTTGGAAAAAAGTGCAAATAGTTTAAGGTCATATGCATAGACCATGTATGGTGCAGTTTAATGTCATACTGGACCATGGTGTAGTTTAAAGTCCTACAGGACTTTAAATGATTTTGTATTTTAACGTCTTTCCGGACGTAAGGGACTTTCAAATAGTTTAGGGTCATATGCATGGACCATGGATGGTGCAGTTTAATGTCTTGCTGGACGGTGGTGTATTTTAAAGTCATACAGGACTTTTTTTAGGGAACTTTTTCACGGTTTAATGTCGTGTGGGATGAAGTTGCAGTTTAAGGTCATACTGGACCATTGCTGTATAGTTTAACGTCATATAGCAAGGAAGAACTGGTGCTACACGGTTTAGTGTCATGTTGCAGGGACATCTTCTTTTCTATAGTTTAACGTCATGTTGGACGAAAAAGGGACTTTCCTACAGTTTAACGTCATGTTGGACGAAAGTGCAAATAGTTTAAGGTCATATGCATAGACCATGGATGATGCAGTTTAAATTCATACAGTACCTTTAAGAACTTATGTAGTTTAACATCTTTCCGGAAGTAAGGGACTTTCCTACAGTTTAACGTCATGTTGGATGAAAGTGCAAATAGTTTAAGGTCATATGCATAGACCGTGGATGATGCAGTTTAATGTCATACAGGACCTTTAAGAGCTTATGTAGTTTAACGTCTTTTCGGACGTAAAGGACTTTCCTACAGTTTAACATCATGTTGGACGAATTGTATGAACCAATTGTAAGAATCTTGGTTCTGGGGACCATATTTTGTGTTTATACAAAATATTTCTTCAGAAATCTGGCATTGGTTGGAGTCGTAATGAGTTCTCCATCCATTGAAATTAATGAATAAGCTCCATTGGAGTAGACCTTATGTATTGAATAAGGTCCTTCCCATTTTGGTTCAAGCTTGGGAGGCTTCTTTCCTGGTATCATTGGTGTTCTGAGAACCAATACCAATTCTCCCTGAATGAATGAATGAAGACGAACTTTTTTGGTAAACGCTCGTGCTATTCGATTCTGATAGATTTCCAAGTGGTGCAAAGTGCACAATCTTTTCTCATCTAACTGTTCCAATTAATTCAATCGCTTTTGGGATTTCTCATCTGTAGATAACTGATCACAAATGGCTACTCTGAGTGAGGGCAATTGAACTTCAATTGGAAAGACTGCTTCCGTTCCATATATCAACGAATATGGAGTTGTCCGTGTTGCATTGCGGATAGTAGTTCGATAAGCCCATAAAGCATGAAAGAGTTTATCAGGCCATGATCTCTTATCTTTATCCACCATCTTTTGTAGTATATTTGAAAGAGTCTTGTTAAAGGCTTCTATTTGGCCATTGGCCGCCGCATGATACCGAGATGAATGGTTGGATTTAATGTTGTATTCTTGATACAATTTCTTCACCTCAGAAGAACAGAAGTTGGTGTCGTTGTCTGTCAATATGGTATGAGGGACACCAAATCTAGTAATGATGTTAGACTTGATGAAGCTAACAATTCATTTAGAACTGACTTCTTTGAGAGGTATTGCCTCTACCCATTTGGAAAAGAAATCAGTAGCAGTAAGAATGTACTTAAACTGCTTGGCCGTAGCTGAAGGGTAAGGTCCCACCAGATCCATTCCCCATGTGGCAAATGGCCACGCGTATTTAGCTGTATGACACAACTCTAGAGGTTGATGAATGAATTTGGCATATACTTGGAATGAATGACACTTCTTTGTGAAATTAACACAATCTGGCATCATTGAAGGCCAAAAGTATCCAAGCCTTCGAATTTTATCAGAGGGTCTATGTCCAGACTGGTGGGCACCACAGACTCCTGCGTGCACTTCTTTTATGACAGCCATTGTCTCTTCACCATAAATGCATCTGAAGAGAACTCCATCAAAACCACATTTGTAGAGAATTTTCTCTAAGTGGTTTGGGCTATCATAAAGAGTAAAATTGACCACACGTCGCCGAATTTTTTCTTTCTCGGCTCTATCAGGTGGAAGTGTTCCATTTTGAAGGTATTCCCTGATATGTGACATCCATCCTGTAGTATGACCATATAGTTTAGGAATGGGACTAATTTTATTAATTTCCTCTGTTCTAGCTTGAACATAAGGTGAAATTGAACGACGGTGGGGAATACTGATGGTTGTCCTTTCCCGGTTTGGATCTGCTAGAGCTGTGGCTATATTGGTTAGCGCATCAGCTTGAGCATTTTGTGATCTTGGGACATAAGAAAATGTTAGTTCTGAAGGGAATTCTGCCATTAACTCTCTGACGTAATAATAAAAAGGGATTAATTCTTCTTTTCTGATGGCATAATCCCCATTGACTTGTTTGATTACCAGGTCTGAATCACCTTTCACCTTTAAGTGATTCACTTGTGCTTGGAGTGATAACTCTAAGCCTGTAATGAGAGCTTGGTATTCGACTTCATTATTGGTACCACCTTCCCACAATAAAAAGAAATAAGGTAACACTTCCTTATCTGGAGAAATGAGCACAATTCCTAAAACAACTTTGTTGAATTTAGGATTTTCCATTTTCTTCCCTATTGGACTTCTGGAAGCACCATCAAAATACATTTCCCATGTTTGAGGATTTTCTTGAATAGAGAAAACTTCCTCATCAGGGAGTTCAATATTTGAAGACGTGTCTTCCACTAAAGGATGTTCAGCCAGGAAATTAGCCAGAGCTTGGCCCTTTATTGCCTTTTGAGATACATACTGAATGTCGAACTGCTGCAAAATAATTGCCCACCTTGCTAGGTGTCCTGTAAGCATTGGACGACTAAGGATGAATTTGAGCGGATTGTTGTGAGATACCAATTGGACCTCGTGATGTTGCAGGTAGTGTCTCGGTTTCTAAACTGCAAAGATTAATGCCAGGAAGCACTTCTCAATACTTGAATACTGGGTTTCTTCTTTAATCATAGTTTTACTAAGATAGTGGAGCCTATTTTCATTCCCAGCATCATTCGTTTGAGCGAGAAAGGTACCCAATGATCGCTCTAGAGCTGTCACATAGAGGTTAAGTGGTCTACCTTCAACAGGTGGCATGAGTACTGGTGGACTCAAGAGATATTTCTTGCGAACATCAAACGCTTCTTGACATTTTTCAGTCCACTGGTAAGTGACTCCTTTCTTCAATAATTTGGTAAAGGGTAAACTTTTGCCTGCCAAATTGGCGATGAAACGCCGAATATAGGCTAAGTGTCCTTGAATTCCTCTAAATTATTTCAAATTCTGAGGAGGTGACATACCAAGGATTGATTTGGTCTTCTCAGGATCGACTTCAATACCATGATGGCGTACAACAAAGCCGAGGAATTTTCCTGAGGTTACCCCAAAATCACATTTTAAGGGGTTCATCTTCAAATTATGTTGTCGAAGCTTGTGGAATATGACTTCCAAATCAGCCAAGTGATTAGAATGTTGTTTGGATTTAACCACCAAATCGTCGATATAGAATTAAACAAACTTCCCTAAGAAAGGTTTGAAGATACGATGCATGGTGTGTTGATATGTTGCACCTGCATTCTTTAAACCAAAGGGCATCACCCAGTAACAAAACACACCTTGAGGAGCTCTGAAGGCTGTAGATTCCTCATCTTCTGGGGCCATTTGGATCTGATTATATCCAGAATATCCATCCATGAAAGAAAGTACTTCATAGCCAGCCGTCGCATCAATTAAGAGTTCTGTAATCGGAACTGGAAAATCATCTTTAGGACAATACCGATTAAGATCTCTAAAATCGATGCAAACCCTAATTTGTCCGTTATTTTTCTTTACAGGGACAATATTAGCCAACCACTTGGGATACTGAACTTCTCTGACGAAGTTAGCTTTGATCATCTTATCCACTTCAGCTTTAATTTTGGAATCATAAGTTGGGTGTGTTCTTCTCGCGGCTTGCTTAAATCCTCGATGTTTTTTTGGTAAACCCAAATGATGAGTAGCAACATCAGGATCAAGCCCAGGCATTTCTGTATAGTTCCAAGCAAAAATATCTTTATTTTTTTTTAGAAAATAAATATACATCTCTTGCTCTTCAAGGGTCATGGCCGCACTAATTAAAGTGGGGCGTGGATTTTTCTCTGTACCCAGATTTACTTCTCTGAGTTCATCCACAGTGGTAGAGATACCCTCTTCAAATACTGGAGGAGCATCTCTAAGATCTTCCTCTTCCTCTTCATCACGTGTTATTTCTTCCGTTTCTACTTGCACAGTAGATGACAAAACGAAATTCTCATGATCATAAGAGATGTCAAAATTTTCACATTTTGAAGAAGAAGCTTCCATTTCCGACCCTATTGATAATAAAGTGTCTTCTTTGGGAAATAAAGAGGAGATGATGGATTGAGAATCGACATCATTATTCACCTCTGATGTTGCTATAACTTCTTCTGTCCTGATTGGAAAAGTATAGACTTGTTGGACTTCAGCAGATGAAATGAAAACGTCACCAGTTATGCTTTCATCACTGTTTGGTAGGTTACCAATTTCTCCCATGTTGTCTGGCTCAATTGCCGTAATTAACATTATGGATCTTTCCATAAGAGTATTTTGATTTGGTCCTATTTTTTCAATTTGACTGATAGGTAACACATAATCTGTACTCACATGTGTAAATGGATTTATTGGAATCTTCTCCAAACCATATGTGGCATTAACTTTGGTAATTTCCTTTATTGTAGATTTCCTTTTTCCCTTCATGTGATAAAATTCCGCCTCAATGTATTGAGACTCACATGTCTTGAACGGGGCCTTATCACTATACAATGTTCCAACTTGACCATTGAAACAGTATTTGAGACATTGATGGTATGATGAAGGGATAGCTGCATGCTGATGTAGCTAGGGTCTTCCAAGCAAGACATTGAAAGATGAGTCTTGATCAACAATCATGAAATCCTAATTGGATACAAGATCTCCAAACTGAGTTCTGAGTGTAACTTCGCCCAGTGGTTCTTGTTCATTTTTATCATGTCCTTGTAACATCATGGTAGAAGGAGATAAATCAGATTTCGTGAGGCCCAATCGACGAAGTGTACGAATGGGCATGAGGTTGACTCCTGAACCATTGTCAATGAAAGCTCTTCAGATATCTACATCATTGACTTTGCCAGATAAGTATAGAGGTTTTATGTGCCCATGCACAAAATCATCTTCATCTCTATCAGTAAAAGATATCACTGCATGGAATTCTGCAGGATTATTCTCTATGTGATAGACTTCAGCTGCAGCAATTTCAGCTTCAAACTCATGAGGACTTGAAAAAGCTTAGATTAATGCTTTTCGAAGATCTTTTGACATATTCAAAGCATCCAAAATTGATAACTTGGCTGGTACTTGGGCCAAGTGTTTCAGTATATCATACTTTTGATCTAGAGGTCTGCGTTTCCCAACAGGAATATGTGGTTTAGCAGGTACCTTGGAAGCAGATGCTTTGGAAGCTGATGTATCTTGTATTGGGATAGAAGTCGACAACATCCTTGGTTTTGGAATATTAGACTGATTAGATCCATTTACTTGCTGAGATAAAGAAGATGGAACCTTTAATCGGTCTTCCAAAATAACTGTGCCAAAACTGAGTTGGCCATTGGCAGAAGAAGTTGCTTGTTCTTTTTGAGCTCGCTGAAGGGTTCTACCACGATTTTCTGCTGCATACACAGTGCTAGCAGGGGTAGAATTGGAGTAGTGGCTTCAGAAAGATCCACATCTTCCCCTGTATCCTGAACCTCTAGAACTTCCTCGGATTCCCTTATTTGATACAGGGAATTCGGGCTCATCAAGACTAGAATATGGATCTGTTAATTGAATCATATTAACAGAACCGAAGATTAACTCTTCGTCTGATAAAGACTCTGCCTGATTAGCCTGTTTAGGCTGTGTCGTTTGATGGGGCGGTGCTTGTGGCTTTGAAGTAGATGGCATAAAGTCTTCCAGAGTCAAATACAATTTAGGCTTTGACACATACTCATCTTTTTCTGGTTCTTTTTTCTTCTTTGAATCAAGCCGTTTCTTTGAGGATTTTCCCTCTGATGAAGAGGGTTTTACCGCAATATTCATGGTAGAAGACACAATTGGTTTCTTTAATTGTGTTCGGAAAATGGCATGATTATGATTGACTGTCTTTCTAACAATCCAATCATCATACTTCTATGCATTTTTGCTTTTGACTTCTTGCCATTCACCTTCTTCCTCTGGAACTGTAGCAGTGACACAGGCTACCTGAGTCGAAGAACCTTTCAACTTGACTTGTCCCAAGTCGACCATCTTTTGCAGGAGGCCTTTAAATACAAAACACTCCTCGATGGGATGCCCTAAAATTTGATGAAAGGGACAATAATTGGGACGGTCTTCATCTCCTTCCTTGTTTGGCCTCTTGGGCACTGGTAATTGAACCAAATTATTTTCCAGAGCTGAAATGAAGTAACCAGGAACCTGCTCATTTCGGAAAGAGTATGTTTTACTCTTCAAATCCTCAAATTGTTTTCGTCGTTGATCGTTTTGATCAATTGGACGAAAGAAACTTTGTTGTTGGAGTTCAGGAGGTGGATCTCTTCGAGAAGATGAAGGTTTTGAAGTAAAAATAGGTACAGGTGCTTCTTTAAGCATAACTGTAGCAGTTTCCTCTTTACCCATCCTCCTTCCTAGAGCTGATGGAATTACACGAGATTTAGCCTTAGCCTGTATAAGGGAATATTCAATCTGTTGAGCGATTGAAGTAAGATCTCGAAACTCTCTTTTATATTTCACAGGGATCAATGGCATGTGTAATTCGTCATGCAAATTTGCCACACAGATTGGCAACAGTTCCTCCTGAGGAAGTGCTAAACTCAGAGAATATGTTAATCCCTTCCAGCAAGCAATAAAATTAGAGACTCTTTCATTCTCCCTTTGCTTGCAGTTTGTAAGATTGAAAACTGTCGTTTTTGGCAAAGTTGAGCTGAACTAAAGAAGGAATTTTTGACGAAGATCCTCCCATCCGATGATTGACCGGGATTGCAAGCTTGTATACCAGAAAAAAGCTGGTCCTTGCAAGGTTCGCATGAAGCATCTGAGTTTCACTGCTTCTTGCTGTTCTGGAGTTCCCATTATAGGATCACAACAAGACACGTAATGTGTCAAATGTTGTTCAGGGTCGCCTGATCCATTGAAAGTAGGGAAAAAAGGGTTTCCAAAACTGGATGGAGGAGAAATTGAATCTACCCATTCAGGGTAAACTTTCTTTTCAGGTTGAACTTGCGCCTGTTTCCCTTCCATAGTTTCTAACCGAGCTGTTAATGACTCAATAGTAGTTATCAACTTTTGAGAAATATCCGGTTGAACTTGGTTTTGGGTAGGTGCAATGAATGGAGCTTGGACAGACGTGGTGGTTGGTGCTGCAACTGATGGTAGTGCTGCCAACCGTTGTTGCACTTGACCTGTAGGATTAGACTTCTGAGGGTGTACTGATAAAGGAGGATATTCCTGATCTATCTCAGTAACTGCAACAAATTCCTTTGGTTGTCGGACTCCATCATTTTTAAGAAGAAGACTACTCTGAAGTATTTCTGCATTCAACCTTCTTAATTCTTTCATTTCTTCCTCCCGTTGTGCAAACATTTGCTCTAATGAGAGTGATTGACCTTCTCCAGAGGAAGGATATATAACCTGATTCTTTCCCTTCCCTTTGTTGGATACCCTTTGGAGATAGGGAAGTGGATTACCTAGGTTCTAAGTAATCCTTTGACTTCGTGTACGCACACCTTCTTCATTTGTATCGGTGCGTACATTTTCTTGAGCAGGACGCTCTTCATCTGAGTCCCCTGAGTGAACCTCCTCTGGTGGATTAGCAACAATTACATTGATGACATTGATTGATGCATAATGCATCACATCCCTTCTATCAACATTTCTGTGATATTGTCTTCTTTCATGTCTTTGATGAGACATTTCCTTTTATTGATTCAATCTTTTAGGAACTTCTTGACGAGCTATAACTTGGAGGGAATATCATAATAATTTGGCTCTTTGTTCCTCTTGTGGCTTCTTCCCCAATCGAGAAAATACCGACATTCTCTGAGGAGGGGATTGATGATTTTAAAGAGTCCCCAGTCTTGTGAACTGGGGATGTTCCTGCTGTTTTCGCTCAACTCCTCGATTCCCATTTGTTGAATCTGAGGGTTGGGTTAAAGAAGTCCCTAGTCTGACAAGATGGGGTGTCTCTTGACATGCTATGTCTGATATCTTCTTAAAATCTCTCTTGATCTTGCGAACCATAGTTCCGAAATTAGCTGGATGCATTAACCTGTATCCACTTTTATCACCTGGTTCAACAGACCGTTGGATGATTTCCGAAATTTCTGTCATTTGATGATGTGTTTTCTCCATATGAGAGGCTTGTGCAATATTCGTGCCTACTTGATGTAGGATTAATTCAACAACTTGTTCCCTATATGCTTGACTTTGAGAGGAACTAGTTGAAGCCTGTTCTTGAGCAAACTTTTGATTACAAACAAATCCCATTGATTGTGGCCGGCCATGGGAAATAACATTGCATGAGACCATTTTCGGTGGGCTTTGCTGATTAGAAAGCACTGTGAAATGTAGTGCTCTGTGAACACCCCATCCTATGATATGAACACCAGATGGAGCATTGACAATTAACTGACGCAATTTTCTTAGTGCGCCAAGGCATGAACGTTGAAGGGTTCTCTACTGCTTTTCAGCCTTCGGATACCGAGAGACTGATAGAGATGCCAAATCAATCTGACGTTGTATCCCTTCTATTATCTTAAGATGATGTTCATATTAACCATACGATAATACCTTCTTCTTCAATTAACAATGAGTTTTCCATATGTTGAGACGAATATCATGGATTCCATCATCCGTCAACATCTTTGGAATGTCGTACTGGGAGTCAGCCAAAGGCCAAAACATGACTGGTACCTCACCTTTCGCCAATTTTTTTCTCATGTTCAGAATTTCCTCTTTATCATTAAATGAAGATTCCTCTACCTGTTTTGACCAGAGTTGTTGTTTCCTTGTTGCTTCATCGGATTCAACAATATTGGTAGAGATATCATTGATCAAACTAGAAGATGCATGACTTAGGGGTGGTTCGGAGAATGACCTACACCCTGGGCTATCTTCTGATTGAGAAAGTATTTCACTTGTTAGCGATAAAGCATCAAACATGGCTGGTTTCGCATTTGTAAGTGCCTCAAGATAAGAGGGCTTTCTTGGCACTACATTGTCCACTGGAGTATTTTACCGGCAATGTGAATCACTACTGCGGAGAGGAATTTCGCAGGGAATTTCATCATCATGGGGAGGACCACCATAATGGGTTACATCAAAAGATGATATCTCTTTCTCCTTGGTCTTCTGACCGCACAGAGGGTTCCTGTGGCTCTCATCTGAAGATGAAACTTCAAGATTGACCGAATTGTCACGAAGCAATCCTTCATGAGAAAGTGTCTGTTTAAGACTTTTGGAATTAATGTTCCCATTATTGGGAACTTGTAGAGACCCAAAGCCTGACATACATGAACATTACATTACATTTGCGGAATACTTAGTACATAACAAAAACACACACACAAGGATCGTAATAGTTTAGTGTATTTGGAAACTCGGAACGTAATCTTCTAATCGTGGTGAAAGATCTTCAATATCTCCCATAAATATCTTCCCTTTTTTTACCTAAAACCTTTCTTTATATCCTAGGGAAAAGAAAACATAAAAAGGGTGAGCTCAAATGCTCAGTAAGGGTAAACAAAAGAAATATCAATCACATCATATACATAAGCACATAACTTTTGGAAATCTTAACCTGCAAAAGAGATCATAATTTCATAACATGGGGTAAATCATGGCAGTGAAATGTAATCACAATAATCATAACTTAAAACATGAAACTTTGTGTCATTCACACATAATCATAGAGAATAATTTCTTTTTAGTCAAGACTCATTTCCAAGACTATCTTAGTGGACAAAGTCCCTTTCTGAATCGAGTAACCCTCGTTTCAGTCCTGTTTCACTAAACCGGTATAACCTACCATTCCAGCCCTGTCTATCTCATGAGATATAAAATCTTTACCCAATGCATTGGAGGGAGATATTGGTCCCACCCATCTTATAATGAATCCTTTCTTATGTGTGCCACATAATCATAAATCATACATCATCGCATAACCCATGTAATAAAAATGGGATTCTTAAACAACATGACATCATAAAACGATTCATATAAGATAAAGGAATTCATAAAAATGTTTCCATCACAACATAATCAACTCAATGTAATAATAGGGATAAAAACAGAACCCTTTTATTATCTTATATGGAAAATAATTTTTATAAAATACTTGAACTTCATTCTTGAGGAAAATATCCTTTCTACTTCAAAAACACTTTTCCTTTCTTAACATGTCATACAATTTTAAACTAAAAGAAGTTGATTAAAAATAAACTTGAATACTTGTAAAGGAAGCTTCTTGGAAATAATTTTTTTAGAAATCCATTCATGCCATATAAGTTAAAAAAACATTCTTCGTACTTTTGTCGGAAAAGTCAAAAAGTACCTCATACGAAAAATGACAAAAGATTCCTTTCATATCTTTTACTAAAAACTCACCAAAGGGTAAAATAGGATTTAAACAACTGTATGTGGATGGAAATAATATTAAATATTGAAGAAACATGGATGTGGATGATAAAATACACCCCAGTAAATACTTACGAATAAACAATCTCGGATAAAAATGAGATTGTGATATTTCCCTTACCTTAGGTCCGACTTGCTTTGTAAGTGTACGAACCTCCTGTATAATGATTTAAATCATGTTATTGACTTATTCCAGAATCCTATTCATTGTTATTATATCATATATGGTCCACTTATGACTTTATATTACCCGTTCTTTTGTAAATTCATGTTAAAGTAGCATTTTGGGTAAAATCGTCTCATTTTTCGTTCGTGTTTTTAACTTGTAATTATTCATATGATTACTTAGATCATGATTACTTAATTACAGAATATAAAACATGACTTATATATATATATTCATAATATACATATATAATAAATCAGTAAATGGAAAGAAATACACCGTTCATGGAGACGGTAGTCCGTACTTACGCATGAACGCTGTTTTCGTTTCCTTATTGAATTGAATGGAATTAAGTAGATGACATACATATAAATATAAATAATGAAGTATAATTATCAGGTAATATATTTCATTAGTACTTATTATATATACTTTATAATCATTCATGAATGGTTAATCATTGAGAATGAATCTCATCGCGTCGTGGAGACGGTAGTCCGTACGTACGCACGAGCGATGATATCGTTCCCATGGTCATGGAATTGTGTTGAAGTGTATGTATACTATTTCAGTATTAATATCACTTTATAATAATCATATATAGTTACTCATTACACCTTTATACCCATCCAATTAATGTGGTGGCGGAAAATAGATTACACCACGGCGTGGAGACGGTATTCCGTACGTACGCACGCGCGGTGATTTACTTTTTCCGTAGGATGGATAGAATGTTAATTAGAGTTGTTTCATATTTATAATAACATATCAGTATATAAGAAATACTGATGTTATTACTTTATCATGAAACAACTAAAGAAGAAGAAGTTGAAGAAGAAAGAAATTGAAAAAGATCGGTAATGGATATTACCTCTTTTTGACGTGCCTTTTCTTAGCCTCCACTTAAAGAACTAAGGATGGTCTTTGAAGAATACCAGGACCTCTAGTATGATACTATGGAAGTGGAGAAGGGATTTTGGCAGGGTTTGGATGAGCTTGAAGGCTCAAGTTGGTGTGAGGAGGAGGGGGAGGAGGTGTCCTTTTATAAGGGAGGAGAGGGGCTCCTTAGGAATATCTCAAAATATTATTTTATATTAAAGTCAAAATCGGTTTATAATGGTTCCAAAGGGTCTTATTTCGAAGGTAAAGTGGGGATGGGTCGAAATCCTATCAACCAATAGGATTTAGACAAGTTTAGGTTATTATTTTAAGCTTATCAATTAGATTTAACTCTAAGTTAAATAATTTAACTTTTACCGTGTCTTTTTGTTTTCTTACACTATATGGTTAATACACTTACTATAACATGCCAAACGAACCCCAAATTGTTTATTATTAATATATATATCCTTATCTAAGTCATTTGGCCAAACCTTAGATTTTTAGGAATAAAATAACAATTAATAATATAATATTTGATTTAAAAACTATTTTGTGTCAATTTTGACACTATTTGATATATGATTTTTGTGAAAGACATAACAGAATTATATGTTCGAACAAAGTTGATTAAATCAACACTAATATATCATATTAACCTAGAAAATTAGTGGAATTCATAAAAAGTCTCAAATTATATTTATTTTGGTGTTTATAACATCAATTATGTCAATATTTCATTAATAAGATAATTACTGCATCATCATTGTGTCATAAATAAATTAAATTATTTAATGTCTAAAAATTAAAATTAAAATACCATTATGTAGGAAAGCTTTTTATCTTTCTAATGAATATTTATAGTCGAATATATCTTATGTATAACCCCATATTAAAAATTATTTACTTATTAAACTTTGATTTTAACTATTTTAACCCTTCTTTAAATAAATTAATAATAAATGTCCTAATCTAATCCAAGTGGGCCTAAATGGTCATATTTTATTCCTAAGTTTGTTTTTGGCCGAATTTCACTTATCCAATAGAATTAGGACATGTGTTAGGGTAATAATAATACCATCTTTACCCTTAATTACCCTATTTACTTTTAACCGTGGTAAAAAAAAGTAAAAAGTTACTATTCACCAAAAATTATTTTCATCTCATTGAACCACATTTTAGTCCTTGATATTAACCGTGTCTCTCGGATTTTTGAAATTCCATTCACAGAAGCTGTAAAATTACGTTTTATGCAAAAATTCAGTTTTTAACCTACCACTTAGTGGTTTCACTATTCATCAAAAATTGAAAGTTTTCAGAAAAATACCAAAAATTAGGCCTAAGATATATTTGATATTATGAACTCAAAAATGATTTCTATTTTACCAAATTCAAAACATATCAGTTGCATTAATTAATTTAAAAAATTAATTCTCATCGTCAAAACAAAAGGCGTGTTTTTAAGAGATAATAACTATCAAAAGATTGACACTTGTTTATAACTGGTTTAAATGTGAAATTACATCCAATGACCAACATTGTATTAAATTTTAAAAATATATTCTAAATATACTTTAAAACCACTCAAATTAATAATTTATCACTATTAATTATTTCGATTGAAAAAGTTGTTTTTAATTAAAATTTAGTAATTTTCACTATTCATCAAAATATGACAGTTATCCAAAAATCACCAAAATTTCACCTTAAGCTAATTTCGATATTACAAATCCAAAAATGAATTCCATTTTGAAAAATAAAATTACAAAATTTCAAAAAGTGGTTATTACTATTCATAACGGCTAGTTTTAATAATATCTTAATAGCATATCGTTGTTTAGTGAAACTCGGTATTGCGTACTACACACGCTATCGAGGAAGGTCGTGATTGCGTGTAATGGAAGGCAAGTCATGGATGTGTGTTGTGCAAGCTCCTTTTGGTGTAGCGTACAACACAAGACATTAATGAAATTAAAAGGAATATTTTTCATAAAATCTCGGGGTGTTACATTCTACCCCCCTTAAAATGAATTTCGACCTCGAAATTCGTCGGGGTTATAAATGGTTTACTATTCGAAAGTTTCTTTATTCGAAACCCACATCGTAAAAAGGAATACCAAAACCAATCTTTAAAAACAAATGTATGAAACGTAACGGTTACCCAAATAAACTAATCACTGGGTTTCCACATAGGTGAAAATATGGATATGGAAGAGAAATCTAACCATCATGTTCTGATGGAGAGTGGTAGAGAACATGGCTATGGAAAATCTAGCAATCACAAATCCATAAATTTGTGACGATCTAAGGTACCATCTGATTAATAAGATTTAAGAGCACTAGGAAAACATTTTTGGTTTTCAAGATCATTTCCCTAAAGTTGAAGAGTTTGAATTAGAATAAATACTTACTTTATTTTGGTACAATCTCACTGTTGTTCGTGCCTTGAACAATTTCTACTTCATCTCTTAAATAAATGAAGTTGAATTTGTTATTCGTGAAGTGTTAGCAGATCATGTGATAGAATGAAGGGTCATTCCATCTGTCTCAAAAGGTTAGCAAAATTTATATACATAAGTCGATCTATAGTGAGATTAATCATATATGGTTCCTAAAATGAACTTATAATTCACATATCATACTGATTAATATAATAAAACTAGTTTCTACTAAACAGGGACTTCCTGTAGGTCAGTGGTAGGCGATAAAGGCCAGTCGCACTTCGGTTGTGGGTTCGATTCCCACATCCTTGTCCGATGCGATGGGTTGTCGCCCGTCCTGCAGGTTGTCCATTTTCTAAAACTATATTACTATAACATACCATATCGAGAAAACTTCTATCCTTAAACAATACTAACTTATGTCCAACATAATCCATTCCAATCTTTAGGCTTATCCATAATACTGCAGTCCACTCTCATAACATAGTGAAAACGATTACCAGAGATTTAACACCATCGTTGATCCCCATATATCATAATATATGTTTTGTTGGTCACATTCCAAACATTCAAAGTCCTTAATAATGTATTCTCTTGAATACCCATTGAACCATAGTGAAAAATTGAATTTAGTTAAAAGTTAACACTTTTCACATATCAAAATCCTCAAAATTCTATATACTCAAACCATGATATCACTTAGTCCTTATATCAATCATGAGCTCATGAATACTGTTAAACATTTCATTTTCTCATTTTCCCTTCATTATGCGCATAATATCTCAATCACTTTGAATACCACATTAGACCAATACATAAATATTCCAATACTCCATGATACAACATTATTTTGGAATCCCATTACATAAACACTTAATCATTCCACCACATCGTTTTCATATTCAACATCACCAATAGTGATCGCATGTGACTTCCCTTTGTCCTTTGCCTTCAGTGGTTGCTCATGTTGATCATCATTAACCCTTGGATTAGGGACTTTATTAGCATAATGCCCCATTTCCTTGCACTTGAAGCATTGAAGTGTTGGTGGTGCGTTCTCTGCAGTGTTTGCTTTATTCACATCATTAGAATCCCTTTTCCATTACTTCGACACTCAGCTGCTCGATGACCTTCTTTTCCACACTTAAAACATTTTCTAGTCCCTTTAAGACAATCTCCACCATGCTTCTTTCCACACTTTGTGCATAAGGAAACATTCATCTTCTTTTCATCATTATTCTGAGATTTCTCCTTGAACTCCATCTTTCGTTTCTTGTCAAAACCATGAGATGGATATGTAACACCAACTTCCATTTCTACCTTGATAGCACAACGTACAACTTCTTCATAGCTACTGAAGTCTCTTATAGCTAATGCCCTTAGAAGACTTGGTTTTAAGCCACTGAAAAATTGATCAACTTTACTTTCAGGTTGGATGATAATGCCAGATGCATACCTTGAAAGTCTTGTAAAATTTGCTTCGTATATACCTACAGATTCATCATCCTTTTGATTTAGTTCAAGAAACTCCTTCTCCATCTTTGTTCGAAGAATACGAGGGAAGTACTTACTGAAAAAACAAGTTCTTGAACTCATCCCATTCCAAGGACTCAATTTCATCTCTTGGACTCGTATTCTTGATAAGATTCCACCATTGATCAGCTTCACCTTCCAAACGATATACTGCTAAGATGACTTTATCATGTTCAGAACATTGAAGAACTGAAAAGATCTTTTCAGTGGTACTGATCCATTGTTCAGAAACAAGTGGATCGGAAGTCCCACTGAAAGAAGGTGGACGTTGCCTCATGAAGGACTCAATAGAATACTGTTCCTTTCTCTGCTCATTTGGAAGTCCAGAATGATTCATAGCTTGTGTAAGGATAGCAATAAGATTTTTCACTCCATCTCCCATAACATTTGTTTGTTCAGGAGGAAAATCATTGCATTGTCCATTGCATTGATCAACACGGTTCCTTCGGGTTCCAGCCATCGTCTAAAACCCAAAAAGAATAATGTGAGAGGCAAAAATAATGCTAGGGAAAACAACATAATAAAGGGGGAGTACCTTCAATATCTAACATCTTAGGTTTAATTCTAAGATCGTTAGCGCAATTATAGGACTATAACCTATACGTATACTTAACCTTAGAGACATCCCTAGACATACCTTAGAAATATCTCTAGGGATCTCACTAACGTTTTCGCATCCTAGTTTCCAAAGGTTGACTAATCCTTTCCTCTGATACCAACTGTAGAGACCCAGAGCCTGAAGTACATGGACATTACATTACATTTGCGGAATACTTAGTACATAAAAAAACACACACACAAGGATCGTAATAGTTTAGTGTCTTTGGAAACTCGGAACGTAATATTCTAATCGTGGTGAAAGATCTTCAATACCTCCCATAAAGATCTTCCCTTTTTTTACCTAAAACCATTCTTTATATCCTGGGGAAAAGAAAACATAAAAAGGGTGAGCTCAAATGCTCAGTAAGGGTAAACAAAAGAAATATCAATCACATCATATACATAAGCACACAACTTTTGGAAATATTAACCTGCAAAAGAGATCATAATTTCATAACATGGGGTAAATCATGGCAGTGAAATGTAATCACAATAATCATAACTTAAAACATTAAACTTTGTGTCATTCACACATAATCATAGAGAATCATTTCTTGTTAGTCAAGACTCATTTCCAAGACTATCTTAGTGGACAAAGTCCCTTTCTGAATCGAGTAACCCTCGTTTCAGTCCTGTTTCACTAAACCGGTATAACCTACCGTTCCAGCCCTGTCTATCTCATGAGATATAAAATCTTTACCCAATGCATTGGAGGGAGATATTGGTCCCACCCTTATTATAATGAATCCTTTCTTATGTGTGCCACATAATCATAAATCATACATCATCGCATAACCCATGTAATAAAAATGGGATTCTTAAACAACATGACATCATAAAACAATTCATATAAGATAAAGGAATTCATAAAAATGTTTCCATCACAACATAATCAAATCCATGTAATAATAGGGATAAAAACAGAACCCTTTTATTATCTTAGATGGAAAATAATTTTTATAAAATACTTGAACTTCATTCTTGAGGAAAATATCCTTTCTACTTCAAAAACACTTTTCCTTTCTTAACATGTCATACAATTTTAAACTAAAACAAGTTGATTAAAAATAAACTTGAATACTTGTAAAGAAAGCTTCTTGGAAATAATTTTTTTAGAAATCTATTCATGTCGTATAAGTTAAAAAAAACATTCTTCGTACTTTTGTCGGAAAAGTCAAAAAGTACCTCATACGAAAAATGAAAAAGGATTGCTTTCGTATCTTTTACTAAAAACTCACCGAAGGGTAAAATAGGATTTAAAAAACTGTATGTGGATGGAAATAATATTACATATTGAAGAAACATGGATGTGGATGATAAAATACACCCCAGTAAATACTTACGAATAAACAATCTCGGATAAAAATGAGATTGTGATATTTCCCTTACCTTAGGTCCGACTTGCTTTGTAAGTGTCCGAACCTCCTGTATAATAATTTAAATCATGTTATTGACTTATTCCAGAATCATATTCATTGTTATTATATCATATATGGTCCACTTATGACTTTATATTACCCGTTCTTTGGTAAATTCAAGTTAAAGTAGCATTTTGGGTAAAATCGTCTCATTTTTCGTTCGTGTTTTTAACTTGTAATTATTCATATGATTACATAGATCATGATTACTTAATTACAGAATATAAAACATGACTTATATATATATTCATAATATACATATATAATAAATCAGTAAATGGAATGAAATACACTGTTCATGGAGACGGTAGTCCGTACTTACGCATGAACGCTGTTTTCGTTTCCTTATTGAATTGAATGGAATTAAGTAGATGACATACATATAAATATAAATAATTCAGTATCATTATCAGGTAATATATTTCATTAGTACTTATTATATATACATTATAATCATTCATGAATGGTTAATCATTGAGAATGAATCTCATCGCGTCGTGGAGACGGTAGTCCGTACGTACGCACGAGCGATGATATCGTTCCCATGGTCGTGGAATTGTGTTGAAGTGTATGTATACTATTTCAGTATTAATATAAATTTATAATAATCATATATAGTTACTCATTACACCTTTATACCCATCCAATTAAGGTGGTGGCGGAAAATAGATTACACCACGGCGTGGAGACGGTATTCCGTACGTACGCACGCGCGGTGATTTCCTTTTTCCGTAGGATGGATAGAAGGTTAATTAGAGTTGTTTCATATTTATAATAACATATCAGTATATAAGAAATACTGATGTTATTACTTTATCATGAAACAACTAAAGAAGAAGAAGTTGAAGATGAAAGAAATTGAAAAATATCGGTAATGGATATTACCTCTTTTTGACGTGCCTTTTCTTAGCCTCCACTTAAAGAACTAAGGATGGTCTTTGAAGAAGACCAGGACCTCTAGGATGATACTAGGGAAGTGGAGAAGGGATTTTGGCAGGTTTTGGCCGATCTTGAAGGCTCAAGTTGGTGTGAGGAGGAGGGGGAGGAGGTGTCCTTTTATAAGGGAGGAGAGGGGCACCTTAGGAATATCTCAAAATATTATTTTATATTAAAGTCAAAATCGGTTTATAATGGTTCCAAATGGTCTTATTTCGAAGGTAAAGTGGGGATGGGTCGAAATCCTATCAACCAATAGGATTTATACAAGTTTAGGTTATTATTTTAAGCTTATCAATTAGATTTAACTCTAAGTTCAATAATTTAACTTTTACCGTGTCTTTTTGTTTTCTTACACTATATGGTTAATACACTTACTGTAACATGCCAAACGAACCCCAAATTGTTTATTATTAATATATATATCCTTATCTAAGTCATTTGACCGAACCTTATATTTTTAGGAATAAAATAACAATTAATAATATAATATTTGATTTAAAAACTATTTTGTGTCAATTTTGACACTATTTGATATATGATTTTTGTGAAAGCCATAACAGAATTATATGTTCGAACCAAGTTGATTAAATCAACACTAATATATCATATTAACCTATAAAATTAGTTTAATTCATAAAAAGTCTCAAATTACATTTATTTTGGTGTTTATAACATCAATTATGTCAATATTTCATTAATAAGATAATTACTGCATCATCATTGTGTCATAAATAAATTAACTTATTTAATGTCTAAAAATTAAAAATAAAATACCATTATGTAGGAAATCTTTTTATCTTTCTAATTAATATTTATAGTCGAATTTATCTTATGTATAACCCCATATTAAAAATTATTTACTTATTAAACTTTGATTTTAACTATTTTAACCCTTCTTTAAATAAATTAATAATAAATGTCCTAATCTAATCCAAGTGGGCCTAAATGGTCATATTTTATTCCTACGTTTTGTTTTTTGCCGAATTTCACTTATACAATAGAATTAGGACATGTGTTAGGGTAATAATAATACCATCTTTACCCTTAATTACCCTATTTACTTTTAACCGTGGTAAAAAAAGTAAAAAGTTACTATTCACCAAAAATTATTTTCATCTCATTGAACCACATTTTAGTCCTTGATATTAACCGTGTCTCTCGGATTTTCGAAATTCCATTCACAAAAAGCGGTAAAATTACGTTTTATGCAAAAATTCAGTTTTTAACCTACCACTTAGTGGTTTCACTATTCATCAAAAATTGAAAGTTTTCAGAAAAATACCAAAACTTAGGCCTAAGATATATTTGATATTATGAACTCAAAAATGATTTCTATTTTACCAAATTCAAAACATATCAGTTGCATTAATTAATTTAAAAAAATTAATTCCCGTCGTCAAAACAAAAGGCGTGTTTTTAAGAGATAATAACCATCAAAAGATTGACACTTGTTTATAACTGGTTTAAATGTGAAATTACATCAAATGACCAACATTGTATTAAATTGTAAAAATATATTCTAAATATACTTTAAAACCACTCAAATTAATAATTTATCACTATTAATTATTTCGATTGAAAAAGTTGTTTTTAATTAAAATTTAGTAATTTTCACTATTCATCAAAATATGAAAGTTATCCAAAAATCACCAAAATTTCACCTTAAGCTAATTTCGATATAACGAATTCAAAAATGAATTCCATTTTGAAAAATAAAATTACAAAATTTCAAAAAGTGGTTATTACTATTCATAATGGCTAGTTTAAATAATATCTTAATAGCATAGCGTTGTTTAGTGAAACTCGGTATTGCGTACTACACACGCTATCGAGGAAGGTCACGATTGCGTGTAATGGAAGGCAAGTCAAGGATGTGTGTTGTGCAAGCTCCTTTTGGTGTAGCGTACAACACAAGACATTAATGAAATTAAAAGGAATATTTTTCATAAAATCTCGGGGTGTTACAGAACAGAGGGAGTAGAATCTTGAATTCTAATAGATAAATGTCTGAGGGATTCAAGAACTCCAGCATCGAGAGAGGCCTTGTCACAGATTGGCCTTCGATCTCCTGACTGTGCTGGGCGGATCTTTTTCTTAGATGCCTTCTTACTTGCTTTGGAAACCACTTGTTGATGAAAGTGGTTGCTCTGAGCAGGTGTATGTGCCTGATCAGGAAATATGGTCAGGTTAGGCTGACGATCTCCACTCAAATCAGGTGTATGTGCCTAACTTGGTTGTCCGTATGATATGGGGGAATATGCCCCATAACCCTCTTGGACTGGAACGGATGTGTGTGTCTGTTTCGGAGTGAATCGTTGATGTGTCACTCCACTACTAGGGATAGATTTATGTGTCTTTCCCTGAGATGATGCTGAAGTTGTTATGATATCCTGGAAAGCATCCAGAATATGAGCAGGAATTTGCTTATGCTCTTTCACCATTGACAAAATATGCTTGGTGACTTCAGCTGCCGGAACGGGGATATACGTCCATTCTGGGCTTGGAGTAGGTGTATGTGCATGCCCTTGTCCTCCTTTTCCTATCAGTGAATCCTGACAGTACTCAAGTGTGGGGGCAGAGAGTTGAGTCTGCCTCCTGTTTGTCGTCGAGGATTTCCGACTGACTTCTCCATGCGCTACCAAGCGAGACTGTTGGTAGGATTGATTAGTATTAACAGGTGTATATGCCTTCTGATTACACTTCTCCAAACGCAGTTGACGAGATCCATCATATGTAGTCAGACGAGCCTGCAGACTAACTGATGATGTATAAGCAGCTGTATGTTCCTGCCTATAGTACTCCGCAAGAATTTCCTGGCGGGATTGGCGTGATGCTGTCAGACGAGTCTGCTGGACAGCGGAATTAAAACAGGCAGGTGTATGTGCATGCTCGTTGTTCTCCACCAAGTTAGGTTGGTGGACTTCTCCGAATATGGAAGGGATGATAACATGCCCATTGTTAACCAGATTCTGCCTCTGGCGGTTCGTCTTGCCTGCTCGGGTTCAAAGAACCTGAGCCGAACGCCTGGAGTCGGTACCCTCATCATGTTGAGGGCGCACTACCGCACGAGTCTGGCGGCGATTGTTGATGGGAGCCCTCGGGAAGGACTCCTGTCATTTTAGATTAAGGTCCTGAGGGACCTGCTCATTCACTTCCTCAGAGTAAGGGAGTGAATGGAAATTGTGTTTCGGGGATAACGACCTGAAACGGTTGGAGATGGTAGTCAGCACCGCCTGCCTCTTGATCACTGGTCGTCGTTGTCCAGATGACCTGTGTGAGTTGTTCACTTGGAGTGCCTATCGGGCAGCCTCCAGAGTTGGGATGGTACTGTGTTGACGGTACTCCTTAACCAGCGCATTTGATACCCAGCGTTGAAGACGCTGAGTTGGTGATGTCATCCTCAGAGCAGATGAAGATCCAGTAGGAATAGCAGCATTGGTATTTGCAGCAGTAGTATTCACAAGTGTGAATTTGAGAGCAGTCATTATGGAAATACAGAAGATCTTGGAAAAGAGTTCATGTTTGATATAATAGACGTAATCAAGATAAATTCAGCCACTTCATCCTTTGGATGAGCACATATGTCAATGATTGTTTTTGTTAGCCCTCTTACTGAATTTTAAATAGGGGCTTTAACAAATAGGTAAAACACCACTTTAACTTGGTTAAAGATTCACGTCGGGTTCACCATTTTTGTTTCCCTCGGAATTCGGGGATAACCTCCTGGATGGGAGATTCAAACGTTCTGATTGGTTTCTATCGGGTTTGTTCGTAGAACCGGAAACATCCAATGATTCCACATCCATTTGGACCTACTTTCCAAAGGTAGGCGCTCATTAGTTTGTGGACTAATGAGGCTTAGGAATTATTATTGGTCTAGAGGATGGGAGGTCGGACTCATCACACCTTTTTTAGGGGAATTATTGTCTACTCTGGGACTCTCTTTATAGATTTAAGTTATGTTCATGAATCCATATTACATTACCAAGTATAAAATTATCTTTCCTTTAGTTTTAACAATCAATGATTAAATATGTATGAAATTTAGAGAATCTTTTATATGTATTCGAGGTTCTTCATCAATAGATAATCATCTGTATCTATTTAGAGATTCTTGGTCAATGGTATCCTTCAAAACATTTATATAAAAGTCTCTTGGTCATTATGATGACCAGGCTGGTTTTAAAGCCACTCAGTGGGGCACTTGAAGTTTATCGTCATTCAGAAGGACATGTATTATTTCAAAGTTGGGATCGAACCCACAGATGGGCTTCCTACGTATCCTTTGTTTTGGGAAAGGAATCAGATTCCACGTAGTTCGAGAAATAGAGTATGATATTTATGATTAATGGCTCAAAGAAGGATGTTATAATTACTTTTACCCTCTAAGCTCACGTGAGTCATGCTCGGTGTGAGAAACAAGAGGTATTGGTAATAAGATAGACAATTGGGCCATGAAAGATGTAATCATAAGAAATGATTTGGGGCTTATGTATGTATGACTGCCCAGATAAATGAAGGTTAGGATTTACTTTACGGAGAAAATCCATGAATAGGGTCCATAAAGGTATATGTGCTTCATAGAGATTTTGAATACTCTAACTTGGGACTTATTCCTGGAAAGGAAACCCAAAATTAGGAGAGGATTGATAATTGGGTTTTACTCCTGAGAAGGAATCCCATATCAAATGTAATTTAGGACTGGTTAAAGAGAATTTTTGGGGACATGGGGCTTATTCCTAAAAAGGAAGCCCAGATTTATGGCTGGTGCTTATTCCTAACAAGGAAGCCCAGATTAGGGGACTTGGGACTTACCCCTGAAAAGGAGGCCCAGGTTTGGAGGATTTATGGCTGGGTCTTATTCCTAACAAGGAAGCCCAGGTTAAAGGATTATGATTGGGACTTACTCCTGAAAAGGAGGCCCAAGTTAAGGAATTATGGTTTGGGGCTTACTCCTAAGGAGGATTCCCAAGTTTGGGAACTTTAGTAATTTGGGGCTTACTCTTGAGGAAGATACCCAGATTAAAGGACTTATAACTGGGGATTATTCCTGAAAAGGAGACCCAGGTTAAGGATTCTCTCATCTTAAAGGATGAGGTTGAATGAATAAACTCTCAATCTTTGGTGACATAAAGATGTATAAATCACTATGTTTTGAGAGATATTACACAGAATTCCTTTCAAATAATGAATTCAAATCAAGAAATCATGCCATAAATGGCTTTGAAGAGTATCTTGA
Organism: Viscum album; assembly: GCA_963277665.1. NCBI lineage: Eukaryota > Viridiplantae > Streptophyta > Magnoliopsida > Santalales > Viscaceae > Viscum > Viscum album. Next base: position 56,708 of record CAUJRU010002970.1, read on the forward strand.
AGACTGAATCGTGAATAGGAAAGGTGAAATGGCTTAAGAGGGGTAAAATGGGCAAGATGGGCACCCAAAAAAGGCAGGGGAGCGCAAGTCTTGAAAGGCGCGCAAGTCTTACATGGGCGCGCAAGTATTGGTCGCGCAGGTATACATGCACGACATGTGGGGTACTTGCGCGATTTTCAACCAGCATTAAAATACTTGAGCGACTCTTTCTTAAAGCCTTTAGAATCTTCTTGAGGTTCTCCCAGTAAAGGGACGCGTAAGTTCTATCGAAGGAGTAAAGGCAGTGCGCAAGTGTGGCCACTTCCCTTAAGGGCTGGCCACTTAGGCGCGCAAGTGTTGATGCATTTCAACACTTAGGTCTTACTCCCTCTCTTTAGATCTTCCGTTCTAGGTAAGAAATTACGTTAGAAGTGTTCCAGAAGCTTTGAGAAGAGACTTGGGCGTCGGGAGCTTCAATCCGAGTTTCTGGAAAAACTCCTCCCCGAATGGGGGGCCCACAGGGTCTATTTATAGGCAGAAGAAGTCCCCGAGCGGTTACCGGGCGGTTATCACTTAGGTCGCGCAAGTCACTTGCGCGCCAAGTGAGTTGTGCAAGTACACTTGCGCGACCATGGGGAAACTGGCGCGGCCTATGGGCAAAGTTTTCCTTGTTCATCCCTTTGTCAATTTTTGATGTTTTCTTCAAAGGTTGAATCACTTTGTGCTCATATATTCCCCTTTTTCGATCTTTAGATTCTGTGACGAAAGGAGCGTCAACACTCCTATAATTTTATCAATTGTAAACTCAACATATCTCTTAGCTTGTTGTCTTGATAATCTATTAGGAATCATGTTCTAAAACTGGTCCATTTTGGGTATAAATACATCATTATTACACCTCTGTTATCCTGAAAAATACTTGCAACCTAGGTGGTGAGTTTACCCAATTGCAGATGAAGTGGCCCTGTATAGCCAACCTGGATACCATTTCTCTATTCGTATTGTAATTGTTACTCTATAGAGAAGTAAGGGTTACTCTCCTACGATAATAATAGATGTGGGCGCAGTATAATACTAGCTACTCTATACCCAAAATCAAGTAAAAACATAACATGTCAACTATGTAATGATCCCAAAGGAAGTAATAATATCTAACTTGAGAGAACATCACTTGTATAAACAGATGCCCCTCGACTGTACATCTAGTAGTGTGTCGATCATCATAACCCATCTCATAAAATCCACTGTCAGACTCAAACTATTCACAAGTTGAGAAGATAAAAAATAATTTGAGATCCATATCTCAAATAAATTTCCATAAATCAAATAAGTAATGGGAGTATTACCTATGATTGTCAACATCCTAGACTCATTATCCATATGTATAGGATGAAATCAATGAAATTGTCCTATCCCTCTACCATGTGATACAATTTGAGTCCCCTAAACAGAATTTCTCTATTGATAAGGGACTTGTTTCCCTGATGTAACACATCCACTACCTCAACTAGTATGGCTAGTAGTACTCTAACTACCAGATCGGTACGGTGTCAAAGACCCCCATATCATACTCTAGTTTGGTCTAGATCCTCCACTTCTACCCATCTGTTATGGGTTATTGAATAACTATTATATGTTACACATCTTTTCTCAATGTCAACACTCTACTGTTGGTTGGGGAAACTGTCTATGAAAGTGATCCATACCACTACACTTATGGTAAATAAATCTAGTATTGTATTGAGTAACTAATCCTTCCCACTAGCCACTTTTCTTGACACTTCTCTGGATAATGTTCACATAGTGATAGTTCCTACCACTAAAATGCATAACTCCATGTCTTCTAGCAGAAACCACATATCCTCCATTGGAATCCACCTTCAGGTTCCCCTTATAAATTAGATTCATATTCATCACCTTTTAAAATGTTTTCAAAATGGAAGATATTTACCAAAGAAAAAATCTCACATTTAACTTCATCCTAGAAGAGGATAACTATAGTTGCATCAACTCTTGCCAGTATTGGTACAAAGTGATAAAAATTGGTGAAAAAACTAGAAAATACAATCACAGACATACTCTCCTAGGCCAACCACATAGACATTACTGACATCTCCTGCCTGAGAATCTCTAGGTAAAAGTTCTCCTAGAACTTCTCATGAAATTCCTTCCGCACTATACCTTCCAACTACTCATACGGAGCTTGAATATCATACTAGAGACTTTTAGATCCTTGAAACATATATTTATTCAACTTTACTCTCTTCTCCATAAGAGTCTCTAAATGGTTAAGAATTTTTTCGATAGACTCAATCAAGATACCATCTACCTCAAGTCCACCCTCTTTAAGGATGGTTGGAGGGTTTTGGAACTAGGAATATCATGTCAAGTCATAAAAACTACACACATATCTCCTTTAAAAACCTTTCATAAACTTCATAAAGTGATTAAATTTCTCATGAAACTACAATCCCATCCATTAACCTAGAACTATCGGGGCCACTTGTTCCACTATTGGAGATACATTTCGAGCCATGTCCTCCTACCATCCTGCTAACAAACTTCATCATGGATTCATGTCTATAATGACAAAAAAACATCTTAGGACACATAACACAACACAATACACATTTAAACAATCAAGGATCACGTAGATCTATACCAAGTCATCTTCATACACCACCACATGGCCAAATCAAAGACACTATCACTACCCTCAATCATCCCTCACCTGGGTCATGGATAAAATATGGTAAAACAAATCCATAATTTTAAGTTTATCATTAGACACCCATTTTATCCATTTAAAATTTACACACATAGAATCATTTATAATCATCAATTCATTATTAGGTGCCATTTATTTTAAAATACTCAAATAATGAAAAGAATTTTCATTTTCCATAACCCACTCATAACTTGGTTTTCAATGCATGCCTAAAATGATTCATGTCACATGAAATATGGAGTGCTTAGAATGATACATATATAATCAACTCACAAGCCATACTGGGCCATGAGTAAAATCTTAGAAAAAATAACATCACACATAAATTGAATCACCTAAGTTTAAATAACATTAAACTGTAATAGAAAATATCAAGAAAAACATTACCACCCTAGGCACTTGGTCTTTCCCACACACATGGGTTAGCTACTCCCATGAATGAGCTCATAACCAAGGACCAAATCATCCTAGTCTCTTATATACCTTTCCTAAATAGTAATACAACTCAAAATAAAAAGAAGAACTATCTAATACTACTTTGTAACATCCTAACCCGGGTTCCCTGAGTTGGTTTGTTACATGACCTCAGGTGTGCCTCCATGTATTCCAGAGGCTATTAACTAGCAGTTAGGGTCTAATATATAATGTGGGGAAACTATACCCTCTTTATCAAAGTAAAAAATTATAAAAAATCAATGAAAAATATACAAAAAATAATAATAAATAACAAACTTAGTACCATAATTAATAAATACCAATATCAAATCATACTTTGAAAACATATAAAATGACCATAAAGAATAACATTAGATATGTCACATTGTATAAGTGTCAAGTGTCAAATAGGTTTCACATTTATTATTATTTAATCATCCACATAGATCCCATGGGTTCGTGATGGCACCTAAAAAAATCTTACCTGCTTCATCCCATGTTGAAGTCTGAACCATACACCATATGAATTTCATAATCCATTATTTCATGAGCTTTAATTTTTCATTTAATTCAAATTCTGCATTCATACATTAGGGGTCCAGATTAGTAGTCTAGAACCACATGGGTTTTTGAACCATAAATCCTTGACCAAAACCACATTAGTATTTGGAGTATCAGTCCTTTCCCCACACCACATTGTTCGAATGCA
>CAUJRU010002971.1:0-60447 GCA_963277665.1 Viscum album
AACAATCCATGTGAAGTTATACCTTTGACATATCTCAGAATTATTTTTGTGGCCAAAATATGTGATTCCTTTGATACTTGGTACACAAATTCATAGCATAAATAATATATGGCCTTAAAGTTGTAAGGTAAAGAAGGCATCCTATTAGTTTTCAAAAGTCTTTTCGATTCACACATATTTCAGATTCATCTTTGCTCAACTTTGTGCTCACGAAAATAGGAGTAGAAACGTCTTTGGATTCAGCCTTCCCAAACTTCTTTAACAATTTCCAGACATATGTTTCATAAGATAAGAAGATGTATTTTTCTTTTATTTTTGAACTTGTAATACAAGTAAAAAAGTTAATTCTCCCAACATTGATATTTCAAAATTCTTCATCATTTATTCAAAAAAATCATCACAAATATTTTCTTCCTCCCCAAAAAAATTACACCATCCACATAAACAATTATAACTAAAGTTCCAAAGTCAAAAACATTCACATACAAGTTTCTATCAACTTTTTCTCTAGAAAAGTTCATCATTTTCAAGAAATTGTCAATCTTCAAATACCAAGTGTTTGGAGCTTGTTTTATCCCATAAACATATTTATTCAATTTACAGAGTTTGTTTTCATTCTTATCATGTATAACCCCACATGGTTGTTCAATGTAAACTTCTTCCTCAATCTCACCATCTAATAAAGTTAATATTACATTCATTTGATTAACTTTTTAATTCAGATGAAAATTATTTTCAAGAAACATTAAAATAGTTTCTTGCCTTGCAATGGGGTAAAATATTTCATCAAAATCCGCACCTTCCACCTATGCATATCCTTTACAAAAAAGTCTTTCTTTGTTATTGAAACTTCTCCATAATCATTCAATTTATTTATACAACCCCACTTGGTTTCAATAACATTTTTATTTTATGGCCTTGGAACAAGATCCCACGTTTCATTCTTCCCACTCTAATCAAAATCTTCATTCATAGCACCCACCCATTCCTTATGTTGAATACCCTCTAAAACTGATTCTGGTTCATCTTTTGAGATAAGTGAAGTCTGATTTTCTAATCTTAACTTCTTTCCGATTTGAACTAGAGCCTTCTGATTCCCAATAAAGCTTTTAGATTCAACACAAGTAATAAAAACAACTTATTCTATTATTTTTAATTATGGAAAATTCTGGATAGCATCTACTCTAGTAAGTTTACTCATATTTTTCAACCCAATTTGGCCAAGTACTTAGTGCCACAATTTTTTTTCATCTTCATCACTTAGGTAATAAGAGTTATTGGATTATCCTTTTTGAAAGATATTTCCACCGGTTCTTTCTCCTTTATAATGACCTTTCTATATTTCATAATTTTGATGATACAAGAATTATTTCTAAAGATTACTTATTTTCCATCATTAAAATGTTGAATTATACTAAGTAAGTTATGTTTTAGACCATTAACAAGTAAAACATTCTTATATTTCAATTACTATGCTTCAATATCTATCGTTCCAATTCCTTTGATTTTTAAGGAACTATCATTTCCAAAAGTAACTACTCTAGCATCATTACTTTAAACATGTTTCATGATTTTTATATTACCTATCATATGTGAAGAATAACCACTATCAAGTATCCAATGTTTGTTCCTATTACTTTCTTTCAAATATGTCTCAACAACAAAAGCTCTTTCCCCAAACTTCTTTTTTTCACCTTTATATTATTTTCTATCATAAAAAACTTGTTCTGAAAGGAGTTTCATACATCTTTTAGAATAATAAACAAATTTATCATTTCTTCCAAAAACTTATTCTAGACATTCAAATTGATTCTTTGTTGGAATGTTTCTAATATCTTGAGAATTATCCTTTTCAACATACAACATGTTAGGAAAGTTACACATTCTTCTTTCACTATTTCTTCCATTTTTCTCAAACCTTCATCTGAGTAAAGATAAGAAGTTACAAAAATTATAAGATCTATTCCCATAGATACAATAACAACAGAAATATCCATCAAATTTGTTTTTCCAATTCAAGAAATATCTTTCTCTATAGAATCTTTTTTTAGGTTGGTAACTCCTTTAAGATCTAACATTCTTAGGACGTGGACCATATTTTCTTTTGAGTGAGTTTTATACTTTTATATATTTGATAGGTTTCTCACTTATTTTATATAACCAAGATTTCTAAATACTTTTTATATAATGATAAATGTTAAAAGGATAAGATTAAACATTATTTTTGGTAAGAGAAGACATCTTCTTATTCTCATATTAAGCCTTTTTAGAATCATAAGAAGTCTCTGCTTTTACTTATGAAGCTTTTATAAAGTTTTCATTCATTATCTCAAGGTAATTTTAAACTCAATAAGTTTTTATTGAAGGTTGTTCACATATTTTTTTATATTTTAGCTTCTTTCTAAGATCTTAAATTATCTTTCCTTGTTCTACAATTCTACGTTTGTTACTTAAAATCTGCTGAATGTATTAATACTACTACTTGATGACATCTTTTCTTCCATCAAAAACTTATTCACTATATTTATCCATCAGTATAATTTATTTAATGAGATTTTTTTCTCAACACATGACATAAGTTCAGTTTAGATCTGAAAATTGATATAATATTCTTTTCCACCTTCTTCAATATCTAAGAAATATTTTTTCCCAACTTCTGTAACGAAGGTTCGGAATTTTTAGGAATTTTCATCTTCAGATGAATTATTGGTAGTTGAGTATAATTCATCTTTCTTAATCTACATATATTATTTTTAGTAAACTTTTTCTTGTATCTATTGGAAGACATTCTTTATTTATCATTTTGTTCCACTTCTTCCATCGAGGTTTTTCATCAGAATCATCTCGATATTCTCCAACTTTTTTCTTCAGTAAATTCAAAAAAAGTTCTTGATTCCCCCACACTAAATTTTTTTAGAGTAATTTTACCTTCATAATTTCCTATTCCACTTCGATAGTTCTTGGATATAAGAGACCTGATTTTTTTCATTCATCTCATCATTCTCTTTATCTTCAAACTCACAAGGATATCCTTCTTTAGCATCTTGGATTTTAATCTTTCTCATAACTTCAAAATCCATTTCATCTTTCATATTATTTTTAAACATTGAGGATTTTATAATTTCATAAGCACCAATAATGTTATTAAATTCATCAAGAGGTAAATCATCCTTATCTTCTAAACAATAAATTTTAGAATCAAAACTTTCAGGATAATTTCTCATATGTTTCTTCTAAATTTTAGAGTCTTCCTAAAAATATATGAATCTCATGATGTTTCAAATATTTTTATTTAATCGGGTGAGGTATTCATCAATTTTTTCTTCATCTCTTATTTTGATGTATTAAAACTTACTATACCATATTTGTACCTTTACTTCTTTAACTTTTGTATTCCCTTTGAAGAAACTTTCTAGCTTATCCGACATACTTATTAAAGTATTGAAACCCATCAACTTTTTTATAAAAAAATTCTGATAACGACATGATAATAGAACATCTAGCCTTTTCATCAACTTCTATATTTCTCTTATCAGCAAACATAATAGGATCATCTTTGTCAATAGGTGGAAAACAAATAATAGTGTCATCTACAACATCCTGGTCAATAGATTAAAGATAGGAATCATCCTATTTTTCCATTAATAATAATAATTTCTATCAAGTGTAGGAATACCTCTAACGTTGAAAGAATTTATATTATCCATGATAATGATTCAACAATAGAACATCAACCCACCGATACCAATTGAAGTTCCAAGGATCGAATAAAAACTGATAGGGGGGGGATGAATCAGTTGTTTACTTTTTATAAGTTTCAAAACTGTTAGAAACGTAACTCCTACAACATGTTAAGATTTATATCCTTATCAACTATTATTGAATACTAATTCATGAGAATGAATTTATGAAAAAAAATAACACAAGATTTACAAGGTTTGGCCTCAATGTGAGAACCTACATCCTTTCCATAGGCTCTCTCATGGGTTTATGAAAATTCACTATTATGAAGAAGTTAATACAACTTCTGAAAACTCTTGTTAAACACCTTATATATCTTGGTAGGAATGATTATACAAACTCCAATCAGTTTAAAATGTTTTATTTTAAAACAATTGAGCCAATAAAAAGAATAATGACTTTGTAGAAACTGATCAACAAAAGCTCAGTCTAAATTATCAGTCTGATTTGGCCGAATCTTATTCTCTCTATTCAATGATGATGGATCCTGATTTTCTCAATAAAATGATACTTGATTTTATATCCAATTTCTTTTAATATAATGATGTTGTAATTTGTATTTGATTTATTTCAAAACAATTATGTTGTAATCTATATCCAATTTTATTCAATATAATGATGTTGTAATCTGGATCTATTTTCTTTTAATGTAATGATGTTGTAATCTGGATCTGATTTCTTTTAGTACAACGTTGTTGTAATCTAGATATGATTTCCTTCAATACAATGCTGATGTAATATGGATCTTATTTATGTCAATAAAATGATTCTATAATCTGGATCATATTACTTTCAATACAATGCTATTGTAATCTAGATCTGATTTTTTCAATTCAATGTAATTTTAATCTGGATCCAATTTATTTAAATGTAATGATAATGTATTCTGGATCTGATTTATTTCATTACCATAAACTCAAACTCAATTTATATAAAACTTAAACTCTTCTGTAATTCTTAGAACAATTCTCCTTCAATCAGATTTGATCATCCACTTAAATTTATCCAGTACACCACATTTCACATGTGTATAGAAAATTTGACAATGAAATAATGATTTGGTGAATTATTTATAGGAAACTCAGGAAACAAAGGTGGTAAAATTTAAATCTTTCATGCTTCCTCAAATCTCAAAACTCTAAAAATTTCTCACATTTATAATTCATCTTTGACTTTATCAAACCACCTTAGATTGCTCTGAGATTTTTGTAAAAGTGAATGTTATGTATTACCACATTAATTATTCTTCATAATTGGCTCATTACGAATTATTTATCGTTCTATTATAATATGTTTCTTTCTCAGCCCATTATAATCATTTTATTATCCTGGAAACAATTGTTAGAATCCCTTAATCTTCCATCTGGTTCCGATTTTCATAGAATGATGGTTATGATTTTTATAGAATATTGGTTATGATTCTATCAAAAAGCTGGTTATGATTCTCTATAGAAATCTAGTTACAATTATCTTATAATTATGGTTACAATTCTATCATAATTCTAGTTATGATTCTCTTCAGAATTCTCATTACGATTCTCTCATAATACTGGTTATGATTCTCTATAGAAAGTTGGCTACAATTCTCTTAGAATGTTGGTTATGATTCTCTGTAGAATGCTGGTTATGATTCTCTCAGAATGCTGGTTACGATTCTCTATATAATGCTGGTTATTATTTTCTGTAGAAATATGGTTATGATTCTCTCAGAATGCTGGTTACGATTCTCTCAGAATTTTTGTTATGGTTCTCTCAAAATTTATGTTACGATTCTCTGATTACGAAAATATGATTATGGAAATATAACTATGAAAATATGATTATGAAAATCCATTTTTCAAATTTAAAATTCTTCAAACCTCTTCACCATTTCTTCAAATGCTTTTATCCTGAATGTTTTCATGAATTGTGAAAAATTATTGATCAACAAATCATTATCGGATTTTGTTTTAGAATGTATGAAATATTTCTATCTCCTGACTTCACACTCTTCTTTCAAAACCCTTTATCATCTTCATTCTTTCTCTGATTACAACAAAGATATTCTTCCAGAAAACGATAATTTCTACCTTTGATTATTTTGGATCTGATGGTCTGAATACAATACAGATGGATCTAATTCCTAGAAAACAAAGAATTCTAATACAAAAAAGGATATTGGTCAAAAAAAATATTAAAAGAATTTATCACAATGGTACTTCACCAGTGAGACCAGAAAAAAAAACTTTCTTAAAAAGAAAACTACCCCTTTATGTTTGGATCCAAAATTTCAGAATCATTAAACTTTCTTACAAATCTCATTACATTTTACTAGGTCAAATACTAAATAAAAAAACATACTCTTATAAGAAAATGTTATTTTCAATAACTAAATAAACATTATTAACACAAATTATCACAAAGGTTCTTAAATCACCCCCTTTGGATTTATTGATAACCCTCATTAACAACTTTTACAACTCTTAGAAACTTTCAAAAATCATGTTTCTTGACTTTTACCAATAGATATACTTTCACAAAAGAGTGTTTTTGAAGACCACACTACTATATAAAGAATTTTTTTTGAAGTAATTTTATCCTTCGATGACAATAAATTTTTTCAACCATGGTAAGATAAAATTTTCTTACTTATCTTTTTTCTCCCCCATTTTATAATAACCATAGCTTCAAATTCATAAAATAAAGATGACTAAAAACTTCATAAAAAGTAAAAAAGTTGTTACTTTCTCTCCCCCTTTGTCAACATAATCAAAAGAACGATGGGGGACTTCTTTATGAGGTTTAAGAATTCAAGGGAGGATGTTGAACATGAAGTTGAAACCTCAAATCAACAAACCATTTTTTAGCACTCCCATTGTGAAGATATTAGAAATTTGATACTTCATTGAGATATATTACAACAAAACACATCTAGAATCAAATTTATATTTTATAATGTGAAACATTATATCAATTTGTTTTGATCATGAATGTTGGAAATGAATTTTAGAAAGATAATTTGCACTTTGATAATCACAAATAATTTCAATGGTTTTAATACTTTTACTTTCAAGTCTTCTAGCTGAAATTTCATCCACAACATTTGAGTACAAGCCTGAGTAGTTACAGCGTATTCTGATTCAGCTATGGTTAAAGTTACCAAAATATTTGTGTCATTATTCTAAATCACACAATATTCTACCAAGAAATATATTATTCCTGAGGTTAATTTTATATCAGTATAATCTCTAGCCTGATCAACATCAGTATAACCATGAAACTTAATCTCACTCTAAATCTTATATAACATCCCATATGAATTTTTCCCTTTCACATATCGTAGAATTATTATTGTTGAGAACATATGTAATTTTCTCAAATTACAATGATACCTGGAACAAAAATTCACATTACAAACAATATCAGGTCATAAGGTTGTAAGGTAAAGAAGACTTCCTATAGTATTCAAAAAGTATTTCTGATTCACACTTTTTTTCAGGATCATATTTACTCATCTTTGTGATCAAAGAGATAGGAGTAGAATATGACAACCCTGATTTTTATTACAACTTAAACATGCTTTATTACATAAAACTTCACTTGATACAACAAAGAAGATCGAGATGTTCAGTGTCTTTGGGGCTTATGATCATTACATAAAAACATTAAACTTGAAATACAACATCTTTATTGAAAACTTCCTTTACATGACCACAACATTCCTTCGTACTTAGCATTGCATGGGATAACCTGAGGACATGAATAAGAAAAGGGTGAGCTGTAAAGCCCAGTAAGGGAGTACACATGGAATAACATGAGGAGTACAATACATGTTAGGAAATAGGCATATCAATAGAGCATAAAAGAAACATGAACATAAAGGCATGATAAATCATGGTAATCATAACATGGAAATGTGGCAACAACACTTAACATTGAACTAGCATGAGCCAAGGCTCATTGGACATGGAGCATGAGTAAACCCTCATTGAACATGAAGCAAGAGTAAACCCTCGTTACACTTGAATTAGCATGAGTCAACACTCATTGCACATGACGTATCATGATACTGTACTTTACCCAATGCATTGGAGCGCTATAAGGGCGCACCCTTCTTAAACATTTCATTTCATGCATAAGTGTGCCACATGGATCATAAAACATGGATTCATAAAACATAATCATTTATTCCATGATAAAGGAATGTGGAATTAATATATGAAAATTTAAAATCAATAAGTAAATGTGCATAAAGGTGAATACCCTTGATGGAGAAATGGGTATGGTATTCACTACACAATGACATTGGCTTAGAAAATCGATGTGATTTCGGCAGCGTAACGGCGTGACATAAGAATTCATAAAAAAAGGTTTATGAGAGAGAAAGGGGTTTCTCATCATATTTACATGTAATGGAAAGTAAGGAGGTAATATAGATACATGTACCAACAATTGAAAAGGAATTTAGATTCATGATGCAAAAGTATTGCTTGAATGTAAAAGAAGAGAGAGAAGTTCCTTTCGGAATTTTGGCATAGTAACGGGTGTACATGGGAGGCATTTAATGAGAGAGAAAGGGGTCTCCCATCATTCAAACAATAAGAGGGAAGTATGGGGGAGGTTAAAAACCATACCCCAACATTCATAATTGAAATTAAAAGGGCAATACAACTTAAAGAATATTGACAAAAAAGAGAAAGGAAGAAAAAACCCTCACTTGGAAGTGTGCTTCCAAAGGCTAGAGAGAGGCTTGTGAGAGGCTTCTTGGGAGCTTGGGGAACCTTGAGAGGATTATAGAGAGAGTAGGGTAGAGGTTGGACGAACTTCAAGGGATTTGAGTGAGGAGGAAGTGGGAGCTTGGGTGGGTTTATATAGGAATGGTGAGAGAATTATTCATTATTTAGGTTTGGGACCCCTTATATTAAAATAATCAAAACCACAAACCATCCCGTGGTATTTGCCCATGGTTTCTGGAAAAGGAAAGAGGAAAACAATATTTTACCAGGCCAAGGTACGAACTTATTAAAAAATTTGGGTTCCTTATGTGGAGGTGAGTCACACTCCCATGGAAATTAATTTAAAAAGGCAAAGTGTTGAATAAGTCTTGAGGGCTCCATTAATGCTTTGAAAAGTAAGTCAAAAAAACCCAAAATCACATTATTTTAATGATAAAACACATATTGGCCGAACATAAGGATTATGGTATTTTATTACATCACCATTGGGTCATTATGATGTCATAAAACACATTATATATTTAAATGGTATTTTATTTTTACCCAAAAATTTGACTGTCTCAGAAAATTATGAAAAATTCACCGTTGGATAATTTCGACGTCCTGATTCCAAAAATAATATTTATTTTATCTAAATAATTTTCTAAATATGTGAATATTCACTTTTAAAATAAAAACTTACATTTATAAAAAATTCACGGGTTTTGACAGAAATGGCTTTCAAACCATAATAAAAATTTTAATTGCATTCATAAAATTATAAGGTCATTTATATTTAATAAAAATTAATTTAATATTAATAATAATATTTTATTAAAATATTATTTTATTCAAAAAATCCCTTAATTTAATAAAATATAATTCTTAATTAAATAATATCCAAAAATACCATTTGTACTTTAAAAACTATTTACAATGAATAAAAAATGACTAGAAATTATATTCATTATTATATACAAAAATAATGTACATGAACATAGTACTACTTATTTGTTACATAACCCCTTAAAATAGCCGCATAAGACCTAAGGGTAAGGTGTGCGATGGTGACAGACTCTTGGGGCGGCTCGGATAACATCGCTCGAGTGGTAATCTCTATCAACTTCCACTTTTCCCGTAGACGGTCCCGTTCTAGCTTGACATAATGAAGCTCAGCTTGGGATTGGTCAAGGGCAAATCCCAAAAACGCCACCTCTTTTCCGAGCTCCGACAAATGGGCTTCGTATGGGGCAATTCTACTGGATGAGGCCATCACTTCCTTTGTCTGAGTAAAATTGGGTTCTTTAAAGCCATATATTTATACTAATCAAGTGATCACTGTTCAACGACTATAAAAGTAATGGTCACAAATCTTAACGTAGAACTGAAGAAGTTGACATATTATAAAAACATTTTTCATAAAGAAACATTTAACTGGATCAAGAGGGATTTTCCATTAATGAAACTTTGGGTCGTTACAATATTCCCCCCTTAAGAAATTTCACCGTCGAAATTTTCCTTTTCCCACACTAAAACAAATATGGGTAACTCAGCTTCATCATATCCTCCGACTCCCAAGTTGCTTCTTCAAACTTGTGGTTTCTCCAAAACACCTTGACGAGGGGCATTGTCTTATTTCGTAGAACTTTTTCTCTACGATCTAAGATCTTCACTGGTTGCTCCTCATAAGAAAGATCATCTTCCAATTGTACCACCTCGGAAGAGAATACATGTGAAGGGTCCGGTATGTACTTCCTTAAAGAGGGATACATGAAAGACATCATGCACCTTGGACATAGTAGGTGGATGTGCTAGTCGATAGGCCACAACCCCAACACGATCAAGAATCTCGAAGGGGCCGATGTACCTTGGACTTAACTTCCCTTTCTTTCCAAACCTCATGACCTTCTTCCACGAAGATATGCGTAAAAACACCATGTCTCCGACTTTAAACTCAAGGTCTCATCGACGATTATCTACATAACTCTTCTATTGACTTTGGGATGCCTTGATATGATGCTGAATGGTTTTCACCTTCTCCACCATTTCATCGACCATTTCTGGTCCAAGCAGCTTACGTTCACCGACCTCATCCCAACATGCCGGTGTTCTACACCTTTTCCCATACAGGGCTTCATATGGTTCCATTTGGATGCTCGAGTGGAAACTGTTATTATAAGAGAACTAAACCAGAAGAAGATGTTGATCCCATCCTCCTTTAAAGTCCATTGAGCATGCTCTCAACATGTCCTCAAGGGTTTGGATAGTCCTCTCGGATTGGCCATCAGTTTGAGGATGATAGGCCGTACTGATGTTCAGTTCAGTATTCAGAGCATGTTTTAGACTCTTCCAAAACTTAGAGGTGAATCTTGGATCTCGATCAAACACAATAGATAGTGGTACTCCATGCAACCGTACCACATCTCTGATATATATCCGTGCCAGTTGATCCAAAGAGAAATCCTCTCGAATAGCAATGAAGTGTGCAATCTTTGTAAGACGATCCACAACAACCCAGATTGCATTGTTGCCTTTGGATTTCCTTGGAAGTCCAGTGACAAAGTACATGGTGATGTTCTCCCATTTCCATTGCTGGTATGGGCAATGGTTGCATCATCCCCTTAGACTTCTGCCTCTCTGCCTTCACTTTCTGACACACCAGACACATTGATGTATATTCAACGATCTCCTTCTTCATATTATCCCACCGAACGTTTTCTCGGAGATCTCGATACATCATTGTGCACCCTAGGTGAATAGAGAAATTTGAACTATTTGCATCATCCAAAAGTTTCTTCTTCAGCTCCGAACTTGATGGAAGACATAGTCTTTTCCCAAACCGCACAATTCCTTCTTCATTAACATTAAACTCTGAGGATTTTCCCTATTTTATAGCTTCCACTTTTTCTTGGATTCCCACATCATCCTTTTGAGCATCCTTTAACCTTTACAAAAGAGATGGTTGAGCAATCATTTGTGAAAGGATTGATGATGTTCCCTTCTTTATGATTCCCACATCCATCTTCATTAAGTCTAAGAGGATTGGATCCTTCTCAATTCTCATCATTGATAAAATCGCTGGATCCTTTCTACTTAGGGCATCTGCCACCTTGTTCGCTTTCCCAGGGTGGTAATGTATTGAACAGTCATAATCCTTGATGATATATATCCATCTTCTCTGGTGTATATTAAGCTATTTCTGTGTGAATATATATTTAAGACTCTTGTGGTCAGTATATATCTCACATTTCTCTTCATAGAGATAATGCCGCCAGATTTTCAAGGCAAAGATCACCGCCGTCAACTCCAGATCATGCGTTGGATAGTTTCGCTCATGGATTTTCAACTGCCTTGAGGCATAGGATATCACTTCATCATTCTGCATCAGCACACATCCTAAGCCCTTCTTCAAAGCATCACTGAATACCACAAAAAGCTCCCCACTTGTGGGTAAAGTGAGAATGGGTGCAGTGATAAGCCTCCTTTTCAACTCCTTGAAGCTTTCTTCACATTCATCACTCCAAGAAAACTTTACTCCCTTTCGAGTTATCTTTGTAAGAGGTTTGGACAATCGTGAGAAATTTTTCACAAATCATCGATAATATCCAGCTAACCCCAAGAAGCTACAGATATCAGTTACCGATGTTGGCCTCGGCCATCCCTTAATTGCATCTATTTTGGAGGGGTCCACAGATATCCCATTGCTTCTGATGATATAGCCCAAGAATGAGACCTCCTTCAACCATAACTCACACTTTCTATACTTGGCATAGAGATTCTCCTTGCTCAAAGTCTCCAGTACAGTTCTTAAATGCTCCTCATGGTCCTCCTTGGTTTTGGAGTATATTAGAATATCATCTATAAAGACTACCGCAAATTTTTCTAGGTAATCTTTAAAGAATCTATTCATCAAGTCCATGAATATTGCTAGAGCATTGGTGAGTCCAAAAGGCATTACTATGAATTCATAGTGCCCGTACCTTGTACGAAAAGCAGTCTTGGGGATATCTTCCTTCTTCACCCTTACTTGATAATATCCCAACCGTAAGTCCACCTTGGAGAAGTATTGTGCTCCATGCAGCTGATCAAACAAGTCATCGATTCTTGGGAGAGGATACTTGTTCTTTATCGTGATTTTGTTAAGATCACGATAATCGATGCAAAGCCCCATTGACCCATCCTTCTTCTTGACGAAGAGGACTAGTGCACCCCATGGTGATGCACTTGGGCATATAAACCCTTTATCCAGATTCTCCTGTAGTTGTTTCTTCAGCTCTTCAAGCTCAACAACAACCATTCTAGATAGAGTCTTGGATATTGGTAGCACCCCAGGTATAAGTTCAATTGAGAACTCAACATCTCTTCTTGGAGGAAGACCAGGAAGTTCCTCGGGAAATACTTCCGCGAATTCCCTCACAATAGGCATTTATTAAAGGGTGGTTTCTTCCTTGGAATCAATCATCTGAGCCAGATATGCGTGCTCATAAGGCAGTAATATCCATGATTCAGATGATGGAGCTAAAGGAGATTCATCCTTCTCTTGACACTTGTAATGAATCGGGGGTCGAATCTCCATATGGAGTGTGATTTCCCTCTCCCAAAAGTTTATGTTGGCTCTATATAAGGAAAGCCAATCCATTCCAAGAATTGCATCAAATTCCACCAAAGGGAGCATGATAAGGTTCTCCGGGAAATTCAATCCATAGATTATAATAGGGGAGGACTTATACTCATGGGATGCAATGATTGCCCCATTTTCCGTACTCACCGACATCTTTACTTCCATGATTTGTGGTGGTGCAGGGATTGTTCTACTAAACTTTTGAGATATAAAATAATACGTAGAACCTGAATCAAAAAGTACGTTCGCTATTCTTGAATGAATAACTAGCGTACCTATCACCACTTCGTTGTCGGGGTTCACTTCGGCAGAAGTGATAGAAAAAGTTATTCCTTGTTGTCTTGGAGGTTGCTGGTTGCCTCCGATAACCCTTGGATTAGGGCACTGATTTGCAAAATGACCCGGTTCTTTGCATTTGTAGCATTGAGCAACGCGTTGAGGTTTGAATGGAGTGTTCCTCTCCTCTGTCGCAGCCTCGGGTCCTTCTTGCTGACAGTTAACAGCTAGGTTCCCTTCTCTTCCACACCTGAAGCATTTTCTTGTCCCCCTAAGGCAATTTCCAGGGTGCTTCTTTCCACACTTTTGGAAAGTGGGGTGCTGGAACTTCTTAGCACTGTTGGATTTATCCATCGGACCACTAGCATTGAAGTCCACCTTATGCTTCTTGTCCCCATGATACCCCTGTGATTCTCCGATCTCCATTTCGACCTTCAGGGCACATCAGACAATTTCCTCATAGCTGTCGAAGTCACGGATCACTAATGCTTGCCGCAAGCTAGGCTTCATCCCACCAAAGAAGCGGTCAACCTTGCATTCGAGGGTAACGACAAATCCAGAAGCGTATCATGCAAGCCTTGTGATGTTTTCCTCATACACTCCCACATATTCTTTATCTTTTTTGCTTGAGGGAAAAGAAGTCCCTTTCCATCTTAAGACGGAGGGTGCACGGAAAATATTTATCGAAAAACATCTTCTGGAATTCCTTCCATTCCAAAGACTAGATCTCCTCCTCAGGCTTCATATTTTTTATCAACGTCCACCATTGATCAGCTTCACCCTCCATACGATAAGCCGCCAGGAGAACCTTCTCTTGTTCAGAACATTGAAGGATAGAGAAGATCATTTCAATGGAGTTGATCCATTGCTCAGCGATCGTGGGATCAGATGATCCACTAAAAGTAGGAGGCCTTTGTCTCATGAAGCTCTCGATAGCGACTTGTTCTTTCTTATGGGGGGTTGAACATTCCTCTTGACCTGTGTTTCTATTCAAAACTTGAGTTATATGAGAGAGAAGCGGGACAAAGTTCGCGATTCCCGCTCCCATTGGATTGAGCATCTCATTAGTACAATCATCACACTGATCTTCATAACGGTTGTTAGCCCGAGTTCTCCTATTACCGGCCATTGGCTGGAGTAAAAGGAAAGTTAGGGGTAACACATAAAGGGTAATCCAAAGAAAAATAAGTTTATTACTTCTAAATACACATTAATCTCTTTAAATCATGAGCCTATATGATTTAATCCAGGCTTTTCATGATCTACCTTCTAACATATATTCTTAGGGGGAATTTTTCCCTTAATAAGGGTTCATACTAAGATTGTGAATTTATCAAAACATATCCCCCAGGAGTGTCGTAACCAAGAGTGCATCAAGGCCTGTTGTCGTGCACCAGTTCCCGTTCGAGTCTAGCTCAAAGCGGTGTTTTCGGGTTTTACCCCTAGGAAACATATGTGCCAGAGCCGCCTCTACCTGCTCGTATCCAGACAGGGATGTATTTGTTTGATAAACCACTTACTTAGTATTTAACAAAACTTAGGGATGTTTTTATTATACTTAGTCTTATATCTAAGGCTTTACTAGGGTTTCCTAATCCCCAAAATAACTAAACTTATCCTCTGATACCAACTATGACAACTCTTCTTTTTATTACAACTTAAACATGCTTCATTACATAAAACATCACTTGATACAACAAAGAAGATCGAGAGGTTTAGTGTCTTTGGGGCTTAGGAACATTACATAAAAACATTAAACTTTAAATAAAACATATTTATTGAAAACTTCCTTTACATGACCACAACATTCCTTCGTACTAAGCATTGCATGGGATAACCTGAGGACATGCATAAGAAAAGGGTGAGCTGTAAATCCCAGTAAGGGAGTACACATGGAATAACATGAGGAGTACAATACATGTTAGGAAATAGAAATTTCAATATAGAATAAAAGAAACATGAACATAAAGTCATGATAAAGCATGGTAATCATAACATGGAAATGTGGCAACAACACTTAACATTGAATTAGCATGAGCCAAGGCTCATTGCACATGGAGCATGAGAAAACCCTCATTGCACTTGAAGCACGAGTAAACCCTCATTTCACTTGAATTAGAATGAGTAAAAACTAATTGCACATGACGTATCATGATACTGTACTTTACCCAATGCATTGGAGCGCTATAAGGGTGCACCCTTCTTAAACATTTCATTTCATGCATAAGTGTGCCACATGGATCATAAAACATGGATTCATAAAACATAATCATTTATTACATGATAAAGTAATGTGGAATTAATACATGAAACATTACAATCAATAAGTAAATGTGCATAAAGGTGAATACCCTTGATGGAGAAATGGGCATGGTATTCACTACACAATGACATTGACTTAGAAAATCGATGCGATTTTGGCAGCGTAACGGCGTGACATAAGAATTCATAAAAAAAGGTTGATGAGAGAGAAAGGGGTTGATCATCATATTTAAATGTAATGGACAGTAAGGAGGTAATATAGATACATTCCCCAATGATTTAAAAGGAATTTAGATTCATGATGCAAAAGTATTGCTTGAATGTAAAAGAAGAGAGAGAAGTTCCTTTCGGAATTTCGGCATAGTAACGGGTGTACATGGGAGGCATTTAATGAGAGATAAAGGGGTCTCCCATCATTCAAACAATAATAGGGAAGTATGGGGGGGTGTGAAACCATACCCCAACATTCATAATTGAAATTAAAAGGGCATTACAACTTAAAGAAAATTGACAAAAAAGAGAAAGGAAGAAAAAACCCTTACTTGGAAGTGTGCTTCCAAAGGCTAGAGAGAGGCTTGTGAGAGGCTTCTTGGGAGCTTGGGGAACCTTGAGAGGATTCTAGAGAGAGTAGGGTAGAGGTTGGACGAACTCCAAGTGCTTTGAGTGAAGAGGATGTGGGAGCTTGGTTGGGTTTATATAGGAAAGGTGAGAGGATTCTTTATTATTTTGGTTTGGGACCCCTTATATTAAAATACTCCAAACCAAAAACCATCACATGGTATTTGCCCATGATTTCTGGAAAAGGAAAGAGGAAAACAATATTTTACAAGGCCAAGGTCCGAACTTATTAAAAAATTAGGATTGCTTATGTGGAGGTGAGTCACACTCCCATGGAAATTAATTTAAAAAGGAAAAGTGTTGAATAAGTCTTGAGGGATCCATTAATGCTTTGAAAAGTAAGTCAAAAAAAACCCAAAATCACATTATTTTAATGATAAAACACATATTGGCCAAATATAAGGATTATGGTATTTTATTACATCACCATTGGGTCATTATGATGCCATAAAACACATTATATATTTAAATGGTATTTAATTTTTACCCAAAAATTTGACTGTCTCAGAAATTTATGAAAACTTCACCGTTGGATAATTTCGACGTCCTGATTCCAAAGATAAGATTTATTTTATCTAAATAATTTTATAAATATGTGAATATTCACTTTTAAAATAAAAACCGACATTTATAAAAAATTCACGGGTTTTGACAGAAATGGCTTTCAAACATTAATAAAAATTTTAATTGCATTCATAAAATTATAAGGTAATTTATATTTAATAAAAATTAATTTAATATTAATAATAATATTTTATTAAAATATTATTAAATTCAAAAAACCCCTTAATTTAATAAAATATAATTCTTAATTAAATAATAACTAAAACACCATTTGTACTTTAAAAACTATTTACAATGTATCAAAAATGACTAGAAATTATATTCATTATTATATAAAAAATAATGCACATGAACATAGTACTACTTATTTGTTACATAACCCCTTAAAATAGCCGCATAAGACCTAAGGATAAGGTGTACGATGGTGACAGACTCTTGGGGCGGCTCGGATAACATCGCTCGAGTGGTAATCTCTATCAACTTCCACTTTTCCCATAGACGGTCCCATTAGAGCTTGACATAATGAAGCTCAGCTTGGGCTTGGTCAAGGTCGAAGCCCAAAGATGCCATCTCTTTTCCAAGCACTGACAAATGGGCTTCGTATGGGGAAATTCTACTGGATGAGGCCATCGCTTCCTTTGTTTGAGTAAAATTGGGTTCGTTAAAGCCATATATTTATACTACTCAAGTGATCACTGTTCAACGGCTATAAAAGTAACAGTCAGAAATCTTAACGTAGAACTAACGAAGTTGACATCTTATAAAAACATTTTTCATAAAGAAACATTTAACTGGATCAAGAGGAATTTTCCATTAATGAAACTTTGGGTCATTACATAGAAAATTCCTTGGATTCTACCATGCCAAAATTTTGTAACAATTTCCTAACATACTTTTGTTGAGATAGGAAAATGTATTTGTCTTTTTTTTTTGAAATTGTAAAATAAGGAAGAAATCCAATTCTCCCATTATTGTAATTTCAATTTTTTTCATCATTTCCTCATTAAATTCTTTATAAATTTTTTCCTCCTTACCAATGAAAATTATATTACCCACAAACACATTAACAATTATTGTGTTGGAGTTAACTTCTTTCACTTACAAGTTACTATCAATATTTCATTTATAAAAATTCAACATTATAAAACAATTGTCATGTTTTTAATACCAAGAACATGGATCTTGTTTCATCCCATACAAATAATTCTTCAGTTCAAAAACATATTTTCAACCTCATCAAGTAGAAACCCACAAGGTTGTTAAATGTAAACTTCTTTCTCAATCTCACTATTTGAGAAATATGAATGTATATCCATCTAATAAACATTTTAATTTAGATTTGATACCACTGATAGAAACATTCTAATAGTTTTTAATATTTTAACTAGTGATAAAATTTCTTTTAAATCCACACCTTCCTTTTATTCATATCCTTTACAAATAGGTCTTGTTATTTTTCTTGAAACATTTCATTGATTATT
This sequence comes from Viscum album, assembly GCA_963277665.1. Classification (NCBI taxonomy): domain Eukaryota; kingdom Viridiplantae; phylum Streptophyta; class Magnoliopsida; order Santalales; family Viscaceae; genus Viscum; species Viscum album. The sequence goes on from CAUJRU010002971.1 coordinate 18,258, forward strand.
CCATTTTTTTTATAAACCCACATTATTTTGATAAAATTTTTAATTTTTGGTTTTTGAATAAATTCTCCCATTTTATTTTTGTTAATCTGATCCAACTCTTCATTCATTGAATCCACCCACTCTTTGTTTGGAATATCTTCTAAAAATTATTTCAGTTTAACTTTTGAGATAAGGAATTCTAATTTTCTAATCTCAACTTTATTTTGGTATTAACTGGATCCTTTTGATTTACAATAATGTTTTTCAACTCAACATGTTTTTATAATATAAAAAAATTTAATGTTTCTTTTCTTTCTAAACATTCCTTATCACACGATTCTCATGAATCGTGGTAAGGATGTTTTGGATTACTTTCACTATTTTTAGAAATATACAGTTTATCCTCCTCTGCATTCTCAAAATTTTTTCTTATGGAATTTTTATTTTCAATTACTTTCACATAATATGTGTACCCCAAATTTTTTAAACATTTGTTCCAACTTAGGTAACTTCTTCTTTTTTAAGAATAACCTATAATAATTCATTTCTCATATTTCTTATCATGATTTACTAGATCTGAATTTTTGAGTTTCAGTAAACATGTAATTCCAAAAAATTTGAATTACATCAGTGATGTTTTTTTGTTATATGAAATTTCATAATAAGTCATGTTGGTTCCTAGTCTCGAAATTTTTTTTTGAACATTTTCAAAAGTACTAACAACTTCTTCCTAATAGAATTTTGGATGTTTGTATTCTGGTAACATACTTCTTTCCATTTCCACCAAAATTATATTATTTCATTCCCCTACTCCATTTTTTTGGAGTGTAGGGAGTAATATACTGATTTTTGATACCATATGTAACGACCCGAATCCGGAGCCCGTCCACTGGTTCCCCATACCCGGTTCGCCACATGACCTCAAGTGTGTTTCCCCGAATGCCAGAGTCTGCCGACTAGCAGCGAGGGCCTTGGTGAGTGAGTGGGGAAACTATGCCCTCATTTGGTAAGGTATACAATGGAAAAACAACAGTCAACAACGGAAGAAGTAACGATATTCAGAACAACAGAAACCAAACAGCGGAAGCAATAAGTATATATAGCAATGATGACAATGATGCAGCAGGTACAAGTATCTATAGAAAAAAGAAAACAAAACAATGTGCTAGAATACAACTGAAAACAAGTGCAAAAGAAAAACAAAATAAACTCTTCAGCATCGCGAGCCCCAGCTCGGTCCCATGCTCCCCAGCTCCAGCGCAATCAAGATCCTTAAGTAGAAGGTCACTTGACCTTATCTATACCTGCAGCAACATAGTTTGCTTGGGCCCAAAATCATGGCCCAAACAGGGTGTGAGATACAATCCTAGTAGGAAATCACCCAAATATTTGTGCCTAACAGTCAATGAATACAAGGCAAGTAATGAAAAAAGAAGCAGTAAACAGGAAAGCACAACCAGCTAAAATACATAGTTCTAACAAAATAAGAGCACAAGTAAACAACCAGTAACGAAGTAAAAAGGTAACCCTCTGGGTAGCTCTCACAGCCTAACCCCTGTGGTTTAACCTATAAGTACTAGCAACCCTCTAGGTGGCACACACAGTCTCACCCCTCTGGTTTAGTCAATAAATTAAGAAGACTCTCTGGGGAAGCACTCACCGTCAATTCCCCCTATAGTCTCATAACGTACTAAAGGATCTCTGGGGAAGAAATCAATATCTATTCCCCCTGTGGCCCATGTTGAGGAACTACAGACTCTCTGAGGAAGCACTCAACGTCAATTCCCCCTGTGGTCTTGTATCGTAATTAATGACACTCTAGAGAAGCCCTTTTGTTAATTCTCCCTTTGGTCTACTACTCTAGGTTCTCACAGTCCTGAGTAAAACTAAACATGCTCGGTGTGCGTGCATCATCCAAGAAATCCTCAAGAACTACTTGGCTATCAACTAAGGCTCAGCAGCAAAACAAGGCAACAGTCTACAATCCTACAACTAGGCATGGTAACTGGCAGAACACCAAACATGCAGAACAAACATGGAAAAGAAACCTGAGCACAAAATAAATACTCTAATTAAAATCATAAACCTCTACTACAGTAATCAAGAAAATAAGGAAAATAACAATGGTAAAACTAGAACACACAATACCCCGTTCAAGGTTATTGGTGGAATTTGCACAAAATACTCATCGACTTTCAATAGAAAGCCACAAACCACCTACCTTGATCCTTGGTGATCGATATAAGTGAACCATGACAAAATATTCCCCTTGGAACGACGTAGATATGAGAAAAAACACAAAACACTCATCCTATGAAAACATGGAAACCAGGAGGAATCAAGAAACAAGGCTAAAGTAGAAGGATGAACTCACTGTTGCGATTCCAACGCAATCGGTTGTGCTCGAATCGGATAACGGATAGCGAGGCGGGAGCCTGTCGAAGATCCGGTCGTACAGTCACTATCGGATAGACGAAAACTGAAGAAGAAGATGAAAATTAGGGTTAGGTGCGACCCCAGTCCGTTTAGTAAAAAAATGAAAGTACACGGCATGTACTTTCAGAGTATATGATGTTTACTGGGTCCTTTCTGTACTTCGCCAAAATCGGCCACCACATCACCCCTATACACTTTGTGTGTGTCCTGGGCATGGCCAACACATGGCTTCAAGCCAGATCAGAGTACAAAGCGTGTACTCAGAAAGTACACGGCGTGTACTTTGAAAATTTCTAGAAAATCCATTTTCTTAAAAACTCCAGAAAAAAGGAAAAACATACCGGAATGAAGATTCGGGTTCTTACACCATAATTTATCAGATTAGTTTCAAAAGTATTTTTTTGTGAATTTTGTACCATTATCTATTATCAAATTCTTTATACATACCCTCAATTATTTCTTAACTTATTTTCTAAAAAACGTGATAATTTATATAGCCTCTGACATGTGTTTCAAAAAGATGATTTTTTTCTTCTGAGTAAAATCATCAATAAAATTGATACTGTATAAATATCCTTATTTTATTTATATCTCATTATCCCACATAAATCAGAATTAATAATTTCAAGATGTCTTTTAGATTTAATCTCAACTCACTTATGAATTTTATTAGGCATATTTATGTTTGAAAATCAGTAAAAACATATTATTCTATTATTTTTAATTATGCAATGTTTTGAAGAACGTAAAATTTAGAATGTTTGTTCTTGTTTTTATTCCTAAGGTTCCCAATTATTCATTTATATAACTTATTTTCATCTTCGGTACTTAAGTAATAGGAACAGATAGATTCTTCTATTTGGAAAAGATTCTCACTAGTTCTTTATCCTTTTGAAATAAATTTTCTATATTTCAAAATATTGATAAAAAATTAATATATTATAAATATTAATCCTTTTCAATTATCATAAATTTTACTTACACTAAGTATGTTTTGTTTTAGTCCATCAATAAACACCACTTCCTTGGATTTTAGCTTTTTTTCTTCAAACTCCTTAATTCTGATTCCTTTGATTTTTAAATAACAATCAGTTCCAAATGTAACAAAAACTCCATCATGAAGTGAAACATATTTAATGATATTTGAATCAGCTTTTATGTGTTATTAAAAACCACTATCAAGTATCCATGGTTTTTTCTTTTATTCTTTCTTTTAAAGTTGTCTCAACAACAAAGGATCTTTCCTCAATTTTCTTATTTCCTTATTTTTGTATTTTCTATCATAATAACCTTGTTCTAGAAGGAGTTCCATACATATTTTGGCATTATTACCAGCCTCATCACATCTTTTAAAAACTTATTTAAGGAATTCAATTTTTTTTATTGGAAGGTTTCTAACAACTTGAGTTTTTTATTTTCTATATTCATGTGGGTTAAGAAAGTTTCTCAACCTTATTCCACCATTGATTTACATTTTTTCAAACCTTATTCTAGGAAGCGACATGTTATACACGAAATTATAATCTTTGTACCCATAGGTTCTACAACACTAGCAATATCCATCATTTATTGGTTTTATATTGAAGAAAAACATTATTGAGGTTGATAAGTTCTTTATATTCTATCATACTAAAGACATGGACCATCTTTCATTCAGAGTGAGTTTTGAACTTTTCTAGAATTGATAGGTTTCTCAAATCCTTTATCAATTTAATCTTTCCCAATACATTTTTCCTAACCTGAAATTTTAGAAGAATCAGATGAAACATTAATTTTGAAGAATGAGGATTTCACCTGATTCTTTTTTTGAGACTTCTTAGAAACATTAGAAGTATGCTATTTTACTTTCGAAGATTTGTTGATGTTGTCATTCATATTACTCAAGGTAATTTTAGACTAAATAAGTATTTATTGAAATTTATTAAATTCTTCTTCCTTAGCTGTTGGATTCTTACTAAGATATTCAACCATCTTTCCCTATTCATCAATTCTATGTTTGTAACATAATATCTCCTAGATGTATTATTTTTCCTACTTGATGAAATCCTTTCTACCTTCATTGCCATCTTCAAAATATTATTTCATTACTCTGATTTATTTCTTGATATTCTTTTTTTCTCAAGACATACAAGAAGTTTTTTTCTAATTTCATACTCTCTATATGATTTGCCTGAATTTGTTCACTATCTGAGGAATATTTTGTTTTCTCAACTTTCGTAATGAAGTTCTGAATTTTATTGAACATTAAACTTTTGAAGAATTGTTATTAGTTGAATCTAAATCATCTTTTTTACTCAACATACTTATCTAGTTCCCATTAAACATATTTTTATATTTTTTGGATGTATTTTCTTCTTTTGAACTTGTGTTTCACTTCTTACATCAAGGTTTTTTATCAGAATCATCTTGATATTATCCAAAGCTTTTCTTGTGATAATTCACAGTAAAGTGACTTATTGCACCATACTCAAAACATTTTAGAATATTTTTACCACCAAACTTTCCTCTTCTTCTTTGATAGTTCATAGAAATAAGAGACCTGATTTTTTCATTCAAATCATCGTCATCTCTATCATCAGAGTTACACAAATCAACATATTCAACATCTTGTAATTTAATTTTTATCATGGAATCAAAATCCATTTCATATTTTATATTCTTTTTGAACATTGGATCTTTCCTCATTTAAAAATAAAAAATAATGTTATAAAATTAATCAGGCGATAAATCATCCTTATATTCGAAACAGAAAATTTTATAATCAAACCTTTATAGAAAGTTTCTTATAACATTATTCAAATATATAGAACCTTCTAGGACATCTATGAATCCTTTAATATTGAAATAATTTTACTTACTCTAGTTAAGTACTTATCAAGAGTTTATTTAGATCTTGTTGTAAGGTCTTCATACATACTATGCCAGATTTGAATATTTGATTATTCCTTCACTTTAGTATCCCCTTATATAATAATTTCCATTTTTCCCCACATACTATTTGAATTTTTGAGACCCATCACCTTTATATAAAAATTTTATGATAAAGACCTAAGGATAGAATTTATATCTTTTCAATCAACTTCTATATTTATCTTACCAGCAAAATTCATTGGGTAATCCTTATCAATAGGTGGGAAACCAATTGTAGTAGTAATTAAAACTTCCACACCAAGATATAAGAGATAAGGAATCATTTTTATTTTTCCATACATAATAAGTTTTTCCATAAAATATTGTAATTACACTTCTATTGATAGAATTGATATTATCTCTGATAAAGATTTTATATGGCAACGTCCCTCTGATACCAATCAAAGTTCCAAAAGATAAAATAGCAACTGGGGGGGATTAATTGTTTACTTTTTATGGGTTTGAAATATTTTAAAAAAAAACCCATAAAACATGTTAAGATTTATTTTCTTATAAAATTTTTGTAAATAGTCATGCATGGAAATGTATGGAAAAAAATTAGATCATGTATTATTTATATGGTTTGGCCTCAGTGTGAGAACATACATTCTTACTATAGACACTCCCATGGGTCTATGGAAATTCCCTATTATGAATAAGGTAATAAAACTTGTCAAAACTCATGTTAGACACCTTATATATCATGATAGGAAAAATTTTAATGAATCACATTAGTTTACAAATTTTCTTTTAAAACAATTGAGCCAAAAAATGGAGAAATACTTTTTAAAACTATTTCAAAAATACTTAGTATGGATCCCCAATTGGATTTGGATGGATCATATTCTATCAATTCGATGAGGATGGGTTCGATATACTCTATATGATGATCTCATTCATAATTTACATTACAAAAACTCTATTAAAAACTCAGTCTGATTATCTTTAATCCAATTGAATAAATCCAATTGACTCAATACTATGTTGTTCAATCTCAATATGCAAAAATCAGACCTTGTTCAAACATTCAATACGATCTTCCTTAGTATGGTAAACAAAACTTTTAGGTGTCTAATCTTATTATGAGATCTTAGTCTGTATATAAATAACATGGAAATAAATTATGCAGTGCACCTCTTTTCCACAATCAAGAGAAAGGTACAATGAACAAATGATATGATAAACTATTTATAGGAAGCCAAAAATCACAAAGGATGGAAACATGAAAACTTTCCCCGCTTACTCAAATTTCAAAACATTGAAAATGACTTGCATATAATCATCAACGTGGACTTTGTAAATCCTTCTCAATAATAATATATGATTTATAGAAAATTTAATTTCAAGTTTTACCTTATCAGGTATTCATAAAACATATGGTATTTTATTTTTGAGTATTCTTCATAATTATCCTACTCAAAATTTATAAACATTTTTAATCTAATGAAACATCCTCAGCTTAAATATGATTTATCTTCCTTAGCTTCAATAATATAGAGCTTCTTAAGCTTCATCTTTCTCTATTCATTATGATATGGTTTTCATTATCATCTCATTTTGATACGGCTTTCTTTCTCATCTCATTATGATTTTACATTCTTTCTTAGCTCATTATAATCAACCTTCCTTTCTCAGCTCATTATGACTTACCTTTCTATCTCTTCTCATTGTGATCTACGTATCTTCTACAGAGTTATTCTAATCAAATTTAATTATTAGAGTCAGTCTGATCATCTTTACTTATCAGATTTAGTTTAATGGAAACCTTATAATTATGGACTTCTAATTATAATGGAATCCTCATTATGATGGAATTATCCACTCCGCAACTTTAAAATTTTTCAAACTTCATCAGCTTTACACTTACTTATTTCTAAAAACTTTTATGTCTGGTAATTCTAGATCTAATTTGTTTCAAAATTTCAAGAACTGATACAATCATTATGATTCATCCATTTCTTCAAAAGTTTTTATCATGCTAGTTTTCATTATTTTTTATAACTCCATGATCATAAAATCAGCATATGATTCATTTTTTAAAGTATAAAAACCTCCAAACTCATGAATTCCAAATATTATTTCAAAACACTTCAAGAAAAACATTAAATCTTCACTCAACAACTTTTATCTTTCTAAAAAAACCCATGTCTGATGGATCTTGAACTTTATACCAATGAACCTGAGACTGATTGTGCATTTGATAAAAAAATTCATCTTTATGAACACTTTTTCATCTAGTGCTACTCGGTCTGATACTCTGCATTTAGTCCATCTCATTCCGACCCTCTTAGTTCAGAAAAGAACTTTCTTAAAAATAAAACCATTCTCCCCCTTTATGTTTGTGTTCAAACTTTTAGAAGCCTTCAACTTTATTAGAAATTTCATTACAAAGGATTGGGTCCAACGCAAAATAAAAAAACATTGTTTTACAAAAAAAAGGTTAGTTGTTAACAAATAAAAAAACATTTTTGAAACAAATTATCACAATGTTTATTCAAGGATGATAATCTAATTTCTATAGAGGAGGAGTTCACTCAACTACAATAAGAGAACAGGGGTCCCTAAGGAATAATTGTGGGAATACTCTAGGGATTGCTTCCCCATAATGACACATCATCCCCTTCCTATATAGGCATTCTTTAAAGTGATGTTCCCCAACCCATAGGATTGGAGGCATTTTAATATTTTTTATCCCATAATCTAATGAATTCCAACCATTGTTCCACTTCACCCCAGTCCATAGGGATGGGGGAATTTTACTTTTATGAAGACCTCCAACCCACAGTTTTAGGGGAATTTTCATATTTTAAACCCTCTAATTGGAGAAACTCTATAAACCATATGACCGTAGTCATTGATATAAATCCTTCAATATATTTTGATTCCTTTAATCGGTGGGAAGTGTCCACATTATCTGAATCCCACCATTCCTTATCACTTTCCCCCGAACCAATAATGACTGGGGATCTGCACCATTGACTCCAAACTTTTCCATGTTACCCTGCCAATAAAGGAATATATAGAACATGAGAGAATCATCATGGGTTTAAATCCTTTGATGAAAGGTGAAAAAAGTACATTACTTCTTAAAAAATATGTCCCCAGGTACTTTGACTATTCCAGGATGAATGGTTTGATATGTTTACCAATAATAAGGAAGATGAGTGAGGAACAGTTGAGAGGACATTAAAATCACTACCCCTACCACTAAAATCTTGATAACACAATAGGTAGTTTCATTGTCTTTAATGATTGGGAAGATAAGAGGGTAAATGAATCCTTGATAGAGATTGATGATCCAAAAACTAATTCCATATGAATAAGAGTCATCCAATATCTATCGGAAAATTCTCCCACTTTATAGGGTAAAAGACAATATATCATAGTTATATGATGTTAAATTTCATGATATTACCTATCTGAACAATGTTATACTTCTTGGTATGTCCAAATATCATGATGTTAAACATCCTGGTACATCCTAGACTCATGATGTTAAAATGTATGATATTCCTTATTCACAAAATGTCAAACTGCATGATATAACCTTGTTGCATGATGTTAAATTGAACAATATTCCATAGTCACATGACATTAAAATAGGAGATACATACTAGTTTCATGAAAATTAAATGCATGATACATCCTAGTCGTATAATGTTAAACTTGACAACAACATCCTTAACCCATGATGTGAAACTCCATAGAATACATCCCTGTTATAGGATGGTAAATTGTGTGACATCTCAATCTCTAAGAAATATTTTCCAAATCAAGTGGAAGTTATATTCCCTATAAGTACCACCAATATAGAATAATCTTGGTCCTACCAAGATCACAAAATCTCTAATACCCATCATCCGCCTCATGAAGGAATTATCTGATAGGTCACCTCCCTATACACTCATATCTTAAAATCACAGACACCTTGTTGAATAAGGAATGATAAGAACCAGATTGGGAAATATTGTATCCCCTCCCCCATTAATAAAGAAAAGAAACAATGGGAGATCACTCAATAATTACCTAAAAAAATACAAAGATGCCTCACATCCCTCCATTAATCATTCAAGACTAGTCATATTACATGACAGACTGACAGGGGTGAGATTGTATGATCATCCCTTACAAAGAAGAAGGGTGTTGAAAACTAGGCCACTGGGAGTATATGATCCCTTGAACTCTTCTCAAGTACCAATATCATACTCTTAAAACAATACAACTCCTGGACATAAAATAAAGAGAAACCCCACCTTGGAAAATATTCAACTTTGTCACAAAATTATGATATTTTAAAATAGTTGGTGGTTGTTCCGTCCAAACTCACAATCCAAGATTATCTCCATATTTTAAAGGAACATAGAGAGGAACTCATCTGGGACCTACAAATACCATAGGAGTTTGAGACATAAGTTTATACAACTGATGTTTACTGAGTGGAGACTATACCATCAAAATTCCAGGTCGTGGTATCATTAAAAAATAGGATTAAAACGAATTTATCTAGGTAAATATCATAACCCTGTATGTTTTAGTAAAACATGATAATATAGACATCTGAAAGGATTTGGTGATAATGGTTCTAAGATCAAACTCATTCTGATTCGATCCATTTGAAATTTGGGATATAGTGATGTGTACTTATCTCCCATAAAGATAATAAATCAAGGGTATGATAAGAGAAAGAAAAGGACTCTTGGGAATATCAAGCTCAAGTTTCAGTTTGGGGATATAACACCTCATAATATTAAAGGGTTAAAGGGATAAAAGAAATTAATCTTTTTAACAAGGTTTACCTTTCATTTCAGTATCCTACCTGATTATAAATCTATAGTTAAACAAGATTTTCCTAAAGTTGGGATCAAGTTGTGTGACCTCATGGGAAGTTTACTAGGGTGTGTGTGAGTGAGGAAAAAGAACACTGAAAGAACATGTGTTGGTATATAGGGATAGTCATTAGTCTGATGACCCGTTCGAGAAAGTGGGTGATCCCTAGGTAGGGGACCACATGTCTGTGGGGAAACCAGGTGGTTCTTGGTGGGCCAGGACCTAACAACCATGTTAAAGTGAGGTTTTTATGCTATTAGGGGGGCCGATTGTTTCATTTGTATTAGAGGAGGAACCCAACATTATGTGTGTTGAAACTACCTGGGTTGAGATGTAGGTTCCAAAACAAGGACATTATGCTCTATGGGGTGTGAATGTAACACCCAAAATTGAAAAGGATTAAATGACTAAATTATGTGACTCAAGTCAACAATTTTTACCTTTTTTTGGGGGAGCCTACCTGTTTTGAAATCCATATTTAAGTGTGCTTATCCTAGAGTAGTGATTAAGATGGGTGAGCTTATGGGATGTTTCCCAAGGTGTGTTCGAGTGAGGAAAAATCACAGTGAAAAGAACATGTAACACCTCAGAATGATAAAGGGATAAATGATTAAATGATATGACTCTGGTTAATAAGGTGAACCTATTTTTTTGTGGGACTACATGATTAGAAATCCAAATTTAAGTGTTCTTGGCTTGGAGTAGTGATCCAAAAGTGTGACTTTTTTTGAAGTTTCATAAGGTGTGTGCGAGTGAGGGAAAAGAAAAATCAAAAGAACATGTGTTGGAATATAAGAAAATTCATTAGTCTGATGACCCATTCGGGCACATGGGTAGGCCCTAGGTGGGGGACCATGTGTTCGCAGAGGAACTGGTGGTGCATGGTGGGAAAAGTCCCAATGACCACATTGAGGAAGGGTGTTTGTACTGTCAGTGGGGAAACTAGCATTACCCAGTGGGAAGTAACCAATGACCATGTTAAGTAAGGGTGTCTGTGATGTCAGTGGGGCACAATGTTTACATTTGTATTAAAAGAGGAACCCAACTGAAATTATATTGTTACTTATTGGATTTAGATATAGTTTCCACAAAAATGGATTTTTCCTATAAAGGGGGGATGTAACACCCCAAAATGTTTAAGGGTAAAAAGGATAAATGATATGAATCATGCCAATAAGGTGAACCTTTATTTTCAGGAGACTACCTAATTAGAACTCTATAGTTAAGTGTGATTGAACTGGAGTAGTGATTAAGAAGTGTGACATCCTTATTTTTTTTCTTAGGGTGGGTGTGAGTGAGGAAAAAGAACAATGAAAGAACAAGTGTTGGCCTATGAGGGCAATTATTAGTCTGATGTTCCATTTGGGCACGTGGGTTCCCACTATTAATCCTGTTTACCCTAGAGTATTGATTAGGATGGGTGATATCCTTGTAAGGATAAATGATATGAATCATGTCAACAAGCCGCACCTTTCATTTTGGGAACCTACCATATTTGAACTCCCTAGTTATTCATGATTTTCTTGGAGTAGTGATAAAGAAGGGTGACCTCCTAGGATGTTTTACAGGGTGCATGTGAGTGAATAAAAAGAACAATGAGAGAACAATTGTTAGATAATAGGGACAATCATTAGTCTGATGACCCATTCGGGCATGTGGGTGTCTATAGTTACATGTTTTTAGACTGAAGTAGTGATCAAGATGGGTGAATTCTAGGGAAATTTCCCAAGCTGTGTGTGGGTGAGGACAAAGAACGCTAAAATGACAAGTGTTAACTTGTGGGGATAATCGTTACTCTGATGACCCGTTTAGGCATATTGGTGTCCACAATTAAGCATGATTTTCTTGGAGTAGTAACCAGGATGGGTGGACTCTTATGAAGTTTTCAAGGGTGTGTGTGAGTGAGGAGAATGCATATTAGAAATAATGTTTGTCGGCATGTGGGTATAATCATTAGTCTAATGATTCATTCTGGAACATGGTTGGGCCTCATGTAGGGGACCATGTGTCTGTGGGAAACTAGTTATTCTTGGAGGTCTAGGACCTAACATCCATGTAATGGTGGGGTGTTAATGCTATCTTCAAGTCCTAGTTTTTACATTGGTATCATTTGAGTAACCCAAAATTAAGTATGGTGACATATCCAAGGTTGAGATATGGGGTCCAAAATAGTTACACTATTCTCTAGGGGGGTGAATGTGACACCCTATAATGATAGTGGGTTAAATGACTAAATGATATGAACATATTCAACAAGGTACACCTTTCATTACAAGATCCTACCTGATTAGAAATCCAAAGTTAAACATGCTTAGAAAGAAGTAGTGAATAGGATGGATGACCTTTTATAAAGTTTCCTAGGGTGCGTGTGAGTGAGTAAATATAACACTACAATGAAATTTATTGGCCTATAGGGAAATTCATTAGTATGATGACCCATTCAAGAACATGGGTGGTCCCTATGTGGGGGACCACATGTTTTGGGGGAAGCTGGTGGTTCTGGCGGGTCATGACCCAACGACCATGTTAAGGCAGGGTGTCTGTGCTATCAGTAGTGCCCATTTGATACATTTCTAAAAGAAGAGGAACCCATCTAGAAGTGTGATGGAACTAATTGGGTTGAGATATAGGGTCTACAACAAGGACATTTTTCAATGGGTGGGGGTGGATGTAACACCCTATAATGTTAAATTGTTAAAAGTCTAAATGATATGAATCATTTCCACAAGGCTCACCTTTCATTTCATCGGTGTAAATAATTATAAATCCACAGTTAAGAATGTATATCCAAGAGTTTTGATCAATATGGGCGACATCATAGGATGTTTCCTAGGGTGTGTGTGAGTGAGGAAAAAGAATAATATAAGAACAAGTGTTATCCTATGGAGATATTTATTAGTCTAATGACCCATTAAGGCTTGTGGGCGTGCATAGTTAAGTGTGTTTTTCCTAGAGTAGGGATTATTATGGGTGAACTACTGAGACGTTTCCCAAGAATAATAGAAAGAAAATGAGTTTTCTTAAAGTAGTGATTAGGATGGGTGAACTCCTAGGATATTTCCTAGGGTTTTTGTGAATGAGGACAAAGCACAATGAATGAAACAATCTTGGCTTCTGGGGAAATTCATTAGTCTAATGACATGTTTTGGCATGTGGATGTCTATAGTTAAGAGTTCCTGACCTAGCTTAGTGATCAGGATAGGTGACATCATAGGATGTTTTATCAAGGTTTGCGAGTTAGTACAAATCACACCGAAAATAACATGTGTTGTCCTATGGGGAAGTCATTAGTCTAATGTTCTACTTGGGAATATGGGTGGGCCCCATGTATGGGACCATGAGTCTGTAGTGGAATTGGTGGCGCTTGGTGGGCCAATACCCAACAACCATATTAAGTAGGGGTTCATGTGCTATCAGTAGGGCCCATTTGTTACATTGATATCAAAACCTGTGTGGAAGTGTGGTGGCATGACCCGGGTTGAGATGTAGGGTCCATAATGAGGATGTTGTGATATAAGGGGGGGTGAAACACACCTGGATATTTAAGGGTTAAAATGATAAATGAAATGACTCATGTAAACAAGAATAACCTTTCTTTTCGACATCCTACCTGATTATAAGGACATTGGTAACTGTTCTTGGGCTCGAGTAGTGATCAGGATAGGTGAACTACAGTGAATTTTACCAAGGTGTGTGTGAGTGACGAAAAAGAACACTGAAATAACATGTGTTGGAATGTGGGGATATTCATTAGTCAGAGGACCTGTTTGGGAGCATGGGTGGGGCCCAAGTTGGGGACCTCATGCCTACAGGGTCACTGGTAGTTCATAGTGGGCCAAGACCAGACAACCATCTTAAGGAGGGGTGTCTATGATGTTAGCGAGCTCTAGTTGTTACAGGGGATCTAACCACATTGTGGTACCTTTGATATTTCATCAATGAGTGATATACCCCAATAATGGGAAGATCAACATAATACATAGTGACAATGACCCCTTTGACTCTTGTGAATCCATTTATGTTAAGTAACATTTCTATAATATTTATGGTAAGAAACCAATGATGGATGATGATATGCAGGTTGTAGATCCAAATGGATTGGGAACTAACCCAATGAACCCCTAGATCATGATCAATAGTGATTATGTGATACCCATAAACCTGATTGAGGTAGAAAATGTAATCCCATAAATTTATTTTGAACCAAAAAATTCATTGGATCTTGTCCATGTATTGGAAGTTGCATCAATTGAAGTGGATTTGTCAAAATAGGATTAGGATAATGCTTTATCAAGATCAAATAATTACCTCATGCCATCAACAAAAAATGATGATTTCCCAAGGAAATCCCTATAACTCATGATGTCCAGGTTCCTCCTACACCTAGTGGAAGCATAAAAAAATAATCATCCTAGAATATATCTAAAATGACTATTATAGTACAAGATGACAATGTTTCTTCCCATGACCTATCTTACATAAACATTGATAAGGATTCCCAAATGGTCATACACCATGACTAAAAATTTCTCTATCATCTCAGATTTGGAAGAAGAATAAGATGACCTTAGGAACTCTCTCCCCCCCCACATTTGAGGAAGGCATATATACCACCATTGATGAGATCATGTAGGTGAATCTGGGAATAGAAGAAGACATGTAGTCTACATTGATTATTTCCTCCATGATTCTCGAGGAGAAGGATGTGTATATTGAATTTCAAAAGCAACATCGATACATGTTTTGTTGGAATTATATATAAATTCTTGTTATGAAATGTGATTTGGATACACATCACCTAGTATTACCTGATTACCCTTGAGGTTTTATGTAGACAGTGAGGAGAATTTACCCCTATCATGCTACCAAGTCATGAAATCAAGACTCTAAATTTCACAATAACTCAATGTCCTAGAAGTAAGGCTTTAAAATGCACAAAATATTTCTTCCTTAACTCATGGTATTAAACAAAATAAAATTCATCCTCACCATATGATGTCAAAAATCATGGATTTGTTTATTACCACATGATGTTAAACTACACGGAGAATGTCACTTTATGGGTGATTCACTATACATGAGATAGTTCTATGTGAGAGAAAAATGAAGTACCCAAATCCATGTGTGTGATCCATATCAACATAGAGAATATTTCCATTCAATAACTACGTGTGTCTTGATTCCTATTATCATAGGATACATAGAGAAACCTATAAATCAAATACTGGGTCTAGATATAATGTAAAGGGAAAAAATGACCCCTCCCTCTATGTATGGTTTAGACTTAAATAGATAGTTTTTCATTCTAGAACTACAAGATGATTGATTCCTACTATCAAAAGATATATTGTGATTCCTAGATATAATTTCATGGGTCTATTTATAATATAAAATTTAAAAAAAAAATCCCCCTTTATGTATGGTTTATATTTATGGGGAGATTATTTCCATTCAATAACTACGCATGGATTGATTCACACCATCATAAGACATGTAGTGACACCCATATATCAATTCCTGTTTCGAGCCATAATATCAATGGAAAACATTCCTCACTATGGATATAGGTCAGACAACTCTCGATAGTTTTCTATTCAAGAAATACATGTTGCTCGATTCATGTTTTCACATGATACATTGTGACACCCAGACCTAAAATCTTGGTTATGACCACTATATAAATGTAAAAATTCCCTCCCCTCTGCATATGGGACATACATGCATGAAGAGTTTTCCATTCAAGATTTGTGTGTGGCTTGATTCCTATAATCATAGGATACGTAGTGACACCCAGACCTCAAATACTTTGTAAAACAACAATATAAATAGAAAAAATGGCCCCTCTATATATGAGTGAGACCTACATGGATATTTTTTGATTAAAAAACTACACATGTCTTGATTACTATTATCACATGATATGTACTGACACTCAAACATAAAATCATGGGTCCAAACACAATATAAATGGATAAACCCCATACAAATGGGTCAGACCCGTGTGGAGGGTTTTCCATTGATTAACTTTGTGCAGATTGATTCTTGTAATTAGATGACATTTTGTAACACCCAGACCTCAAATATTGTATCTAATCACAATATAAATGGAAAACATTCCCCTAAGCATATGGTACAGACATGCATGGAGAGTTTTTTGTTCAAGAACTATATGTGGATTGATTTCTATTATCATGGGATATGTAGTGACACCCAGATCCCAAATCCTAGGTATAGATACAATATCAATCAAAAAATTCCTCCCCGTTTCATATATTGCATACCAGCATAGATAGTATTCTATTCAAGAATTATGTGTGGATTGATTCTTACTATCACTGAACACATAGTGATTCCCAAATCTATAATCCCATGTCTAACAGAAATATATAGAACGATACAAATGTACCCTGCATATGGGATGAACCTATGTAGGGAACTATCTAAAAACTATGTGTGGAATGATTCCAACTGTCACTGAATATGTAGTGACTCTTGGATCCACCATTTTAGGCCCATCCATAGGTTTCCATCACCCCAATCATGTTCCTTTATGAGATTCATATCCATGCGGAGACTTGATTCCAAAATAAATTATTAACAACTCCATGTATTCCATGACATGTACCCATAAATGAAATAATCAAATTCCCATTCATACATTGTTTCTCATTCTAACCAAGGATAATATAAACTTAGGGAAACTGCCATGATACTCTGGTTAGAATGATCAAGATATGTATTGGATAGGTATCAATGTCCTAGTCGAATGAGGTTAAACATCTTGACTGCGTCCTAGTATAATGTTGTTAAACTACATGACTACATCCCAGAAACATAAAATTATACTACATAACAATGTCCAAGTAACATGAAAATAAACTACATGGCATATGATCTATTCTGCAAGACCTAAAATTTCTTAGAGAGGGCCACCCTATCTATGAATCTATGATAGGGAAGAATTTTTCATACCTATTATAGAATAAAATATTGATATTATGTATCCCTAAACATGATCTTGATCTATATATAGGACACGTTATTTGACCTTGTCATCGAGACTCACTAAGGGAAGAAAATAAAATTCCCATCTTCCCTATATATGAGTCAGATCTATGTAGATGGATCTCCTTAAAAGATATGATTATGGAATGATTCCTACCCTTAAAATACTAATAGGTAAAACCATGAAATTCCAGCCATAAAATAGAATATTCCTTTTCTTTTGAAGAGAGTTGAGTCAAAAATAATTTCTATACCTTTTTATGATTCAAATCTACATACGGCATACTCCTGCATGAGATAATTCTACAAAATAAGTATGGAAACCCTTCAATAATCCTGTGTATAGATAAAAGGTTATTTCGATATATAAATTCCACTAACCAATGAAATGTGTCCCCAAGGATATCTTTCATAATTTCATGTAAATCCCAAAATCCATACCCCATGACATTAAATTGTAAGGAAAAAATATTATTTGTGTGACATTAAACTTCATGAAATATAAATCCTTACCACATTATGTTAAACTATAAAGTAACATCCTTGTCACAAGATGTTAAACTACATGTCAAATGTGTCCCAAATATAAAATGTTAAAATGTCCACACCATCACCCATCACCATTCATTATCAAAGGACCACAAGATCCTAAACCTAGTCAACCAAGGTAAATTGTGTTTCCAAAATATTTTAATAACCTCAACCCATAAATCACACTACATGTTTTGAGAACATAATATTTCTATAATCCTTTCACAGACCCTGTAAAGGATAAAATATCCTTATATTTGACCATTTTAGAGGGGGGTCTACTTAAGGGCCTTAGGACTAACAACTAGAGGCATGTAAAACCTATAGGAAGGGCCTTATAATCCTTGTGAGACCTTACATCATCAACTTAGAGTAATTCATGATCATTTTTTGCATGATTTTCCCATATCATTTCTCATGAACTAAGAACCATGAGCCAATATTTTCAACATTTTCATTCCCCTCTAAAAAGTATATTGGAATACTCTTGACCCTAGGTATCCTAATTAGTAAATTGGGCAACAATACCCTATTACTTGGTCAACATTCATTATAACCTCAAACTAAATACAATTAGGCCAAAGTTGTAGAACCCTTAACTTTAGCCTTTGACGATCTAAATTGCAAGACCCTGAAACTCTAGTGAAAGAGACATAAAATATGGAAGGTTTAAAATCCACAAATGGTGGCATGAGAATAATTCAAGTCTCCTTTTTCTAAAATCTCTATCCCTAGAGTTTAGAAAAAAGTTAGGGAATAAGTAGACATGGAATAAACCTCATTGGGACCACATTTTGACCTTATTAAAATCCGAGATATGCTCACTAGACCCCCTAGTCTAGGAAAAAGTCAGGGTAATGATCTATCACATATCCTCACCATGATAACATGTTGAATAGGTAGTGACACAAATATTAGGGTGCTCTATCCCTTATTTAATATTAAAATTTCCATAAACGAACTTCATGTATTTGAACCATACGATAACAAAAATTACTCCTTAAGTTGTTATAATTATCTTGAAACTCCATGGACCTTGGGATGCCTTTTCCTAGTTCAACCCTATAGAAAACTTGTTATATTGACTAGATAATCCAGAAGTTCCCCACTAGTTTTTTTAGAATTGACACCCTTCCAAAGAGTTCATTCCTAGAGGACTGGTCCGAGGGAAGATCCCCCTAAAATCCAAGAGTTATTGTTTTGATCTCATATAATATGGACTTCCTCCATTATTAACAGTTGACTTTTAGCAGCACGTTTACACCTCTAGTTAACTCAGAAATTCCTAATCTATGATTTAACATCCCCATAACTAGACTATTCAAGTGAATTCAACATCATCAATATTACATCACCCTATATTGTACCCTTTAAAAGAGAAGTAATGTGATTTTACATTCCCAAAACATTTAATAAAAAACACTATAAGACTTGTAGACACATGGAATAGGTCCTAATATTCGAAATAAAATAACTAAACTATCCTAAGGTTATCGAACCCTCCTTGGATAGCCTTCTTCCAACTTCCAACTTCATCATCCAGAAATTTGAGTCTTCATAAATTTTTCATGGCCCATGGAAAACAATGTGGACCCCTTTACATAAGAATGCATGTAATATAAATGGGAAAATGAATAAATCTATATAAACCACCAACTAGAGGCACCTCCTCATTATAGGAAAGTAACTCCAATCCTCTTGATCCCAATCAACACTATGGAAGAACTTAATTTGAGATAGAATTTTCATCATTTACTATCTTTTATTAAATGAAAATACCCCACATTGTAGTTTAATTACCAGGTAAATTATAATTTTTTTACTTTTTCAAATTGATTATTAATTATAAATTATCTATAAATATTGTTCTTATTGATGAATAGATATTTTCATATAAATTTTTGAGCCACTATTTGAAGGAAATTTTTTACTTTTTTGAATTATTAGGGTGGAACTTAATCATAGAGGAATACTACATTGAGGAAAAGTTTTCAATTTTATAGGTTTTAGAGATACAATGTCCGGGAGTGACTATGACATTCATGGTCACTATTCTTACTGCTAGTACTTAATGTGTGCAACACCTACTTGAACCTAATATCACATGGTAGGCATTGTGACCGTGCCTTCAACTTATCGTGGTCACTTCCCATGGTAATCTTCGAACCTTACCACACCAAAATTTCATGATAGGTATACCTACCATAAGTTCTATCAGGTGACCATGTGTCCAAAAATTTTGAAATAAAATATCACCACATAAAGACATTTTATTAACCATCCCACCACTCTTTTGATAGGAATATATACTATGAGAAATTTCTTTTTATCCACTATCTCATGGTCAGCACATTGACCATGAATTTGATGGGAGGCATACTTACTATAAGATTTACCAACCTATACCTAACGTTAATTTGTCATGAATCTATAAAAAACCCAAATAATCAACTACCCTTGACTAATAGGAGCCTAGATGAATTATTCTTGAAGGATATCCAGAGTTTGAGTGCTGGTCCAAAAGTTTCCACCACAATTTTTCTATCACCCTTATGAAAAACGGGATTCCACCTACGTTTTCAGTACCAAATTCATTTTCCACCCACTAGTTTGATAAAATTATATATTGAATCCACATTAACAAAAGAATCATATCAGTACTCCACTCCAAGTTGGTCTCCACTTTGACTGATAGTGATATCCACTTGAGTGTACAATAAGTCAAGCCGCCCTGGCTTCATAACCACCGAGGGTGATTTTTAATTCCTCTTCGATATGAAGGATATTGATACTTATAAACACAAAATATATAAAAAAGTAATAGGATCCCATGATATTCCAAAGGAAATAAGGGAATATAATTGAACTATGTTTTTGATATACTCCCTTATCCATTAAAAATAACCACTAGCGGTTGTAATTTTGAAGTATAGGGTAAGAAAGAAAATAGATTATGCTGTGTAAATGTAGCACCATCAACAAGGAAAAAATTTCCATTCTCTATTGAAAAATGGGGAAATATTGAGTTTTAGATAGTGGCCGAGAGTGATATCTCACAGATAAAACAATAATGTATAGGCACATTAAAAAAATACTAGGCCCACAAATAAAACCCCAAGGCCATTTTTTCTTTACCCACATTTATTCAAAGAACAAGACCACTTCACACTAAAAAATATACTAAGATGGATCATGGAATATCAACAATACCTAATAGAATCCATTCAAACCCTTACTAATGGACACATGTCAACCATAAATCTAAAATTGAACCTTCTCCTTTATAAAAGGAGACATTCTAAAATTCAATGAATCCCTCAAACACTGAGAACCTTGGCTTCTGAGCATTCATATATTTAAGAAGATCATTATTAGAAGAGAGAAAAGGAGACTCTTGGAATCAGATAAGTAGTGAACACTCATGCACTATTTAATTATACTCTTTTTATTTTATCAATTATTGTTTAACCTATGATGTTGGCACACTATAACCCCTATATATTATCCAAGAAGAATCCATTCACCACCCCTATAGATTAATACAAATCTTTAAATTCTATTACTTACTCATCTATAGGATTTAATGGTTGAATTTACTGATACCTCTTTAAATTTTATCCTTTATGTTCTTCTTCTTATTATTTACATTCCAAAAAAATACACTTGTATCAAATCCACTATATATGATAGAAAAAAGTGGGGTAATTCAAGGATGAATATAGGTATCCACTCATAAGGATAGGTAAATGTAGTAAATACAGAGATAATTTTATTTCCCTATATAATTTGATAGATACTGATATAATTAATTAGTTGGATTCAATTTATGAAGGAATTATTATAAAAAAATTGAATACAGATTCAATTTGTGAATGATGGAATAATAAAAATGATACACAACTACTTATTTATTTTATTTTAAAATAATCCATGTTAACTTACTGTTTATTTAAAAGTGAACCCACTAAATAAGATTTCAACACACATAAAAATATCTTATTTGGACAGAATTTGAGTCCCACTTTTACTACATATTTCATGGGTTCAAATATTGTTTTAATAAGAATCATGTGATAGAAACACATTAAAAATTGGAACCTTGGTGTGTTTTGTGGTCATCATCAACATGCATGCCCCATTCCATATCCATCGGTTCAACCTCTACAATACATGATATAAAAACCCATATTCTAAATATCAAAGTGGGATCAATATCCCTCTCATGATATCATGTCCTATAAGAAATAATTTAAACTAAAAAACCCAAATTCATGGAATAAAGGCTCTAAATTTCACAATTTCTCAAGTCATAGAAAAATTTATTTTAAAAAAAACAACATTATTTGTACTTAAACATGAAATTAAACTATAGGAAATACATACTTACCCCATGATGTTAAACTATATGGAATACATCGTTAGCAAATAATAATAAACTACATGGAATAAATCCTTACTACATGATGTTATAATGCATAGTGAATGTTACTTTGTGGATGCTTTACTGTACATGAGCTTGAAGGTCTGGGCTGGATGAACTTAAACTATATAATAGTAATGGACTAGTTTTCAAGACCTTAAAACCACCAATTTAACGTGACACAATTCTCACTAGGTTAAATCTTAAAAAGGGAACCCTAAGAAAAATTTTAGTCTCTTATTACTGGACATGCATTTTGTGTGATCCAAGAAATATTGAGAACTTATAAAATGGAAGAGGCATAAAACCTTATTAGGTTAAAAACTCATAAGTGGGAGGCCTGATAAAAATTCAACTCCATTCCCACTATTCTTTATCTATAAAAAACTTAGGAAAAATATAGGGAAATAATTAAAAAAAGAAGACAAAATGCTTGTGGGTACCATTATCTATCCATAGAAAAATCAAGATATGATCACTAAGTCCACTGATCTAGGAAAATATTAGAGTGAATATATATTTCTTCAAAATCACATGAGTTTACCTAGTAACCTCATTCCATTAAACTATATGAGACTTGGTTTATCCTATAAGACCATAAACAGCTTAAGGAGGCCTTCTTTTTTATGGCCTGAAATGTGGAATGAGAGAAAGATCCCTGAAACATGTCCATAAAAACATGGGTCTCTACCCAGGATTTCATTATAAAATGATGACATTACCCTTCCTACATATGAGAAAGATCTAAATAATAGAATCCATCACAAAGTTATTTATCCATGAACCTATATTCCTTATGCATGAGATTAATGTTCACAGGAATCTTTCATCCGAGAACTAAATATGGATTGATTCCGATTCCATTGGGAAACATAATGATTTCTAGGCCTCATATATTGGATCCATCCCAAAATACATTGGCTTTTAAATCCTTTTACATCATATAATTTGTATCTATTATCCAATATATAGAATCCAAGTCCCAATCCAAGGCTACTCCCTATCTTGGATTCATCCCTAAATACAAGGTTATAAGTCTCCACTTTGTAGCACCTGAAATCCCTTAGCCAACAAACTATTAAAAAATACTATCATAAGGATCAATATCAAATCCCATCAGATGATTGAAATATATTGAAATATTATCTATATTTACCGTCGATTGAAATTATTTTCATTCAGAATAAATGTAATTATAGGGGGATTTTGCGGAAAACCATAATTGTGTACCAGGAACATTGCTAATGAATTTTTAAAAAGCATGAAGACTATGAAAAATACTAATATATTTTGTATTATGAATGTGGAGGTAGCATCCTCTAAGAATAATGGATTTTAATTAATTTTATAAAGGCACATGTTTTATATCATTTATTTATCCCATTTTAACTTAGAATAATTTTTTAAGTATTTGAGGCCAAAAATATTGGCTAGCCCGGTGTACAGGAAAGCTAGATCAACTGGGTGAACATGTAAGAGTCACATCAACCACGTCCATGGAGCCAACTAGCCATCCAACCAGGTGACTAAAGGTGTGAACGATCATAGCTCTCATAGTGAGTGTGTAGGGTGCATGCAGGTGTCCCTAGGTAGGATGCACAATGGGAGGGTGTGGCCAGTGAGGGCATGAGTGTTTGTGTTGTGGGTGTTGACCCTGATCCCATTTCTAATGGAAGATGAAATTCCAATACTTATTAAGTGAATCTAGATAGTATGTGAAATCAATTTTGGGTGTAGATTTTGTGATAAATTGTTCCTCTATAAAAAAATATATCGACATATCCATAGCCATATAATCAAAGCTCTATGTGCTTTACTATCACCTCACAGGATTTTCTTCAACCTCCTACCATCTGTTCCATTCAAAACGATTTCTGGTTTTACACAGGGATCCACAATTGAAATTTACATGACTCCAATGTTTGAATACCACCATTTTAGACATATCCAATGACCAAACCAAGATAAAGAATACATGATCAACATCTCGATTCCATGCATGGAACTTCATTTCACACACATTCCTTCTTTCAAGGAAAACATATGCAGTCACATGAAGACAACCAAGGCATCATGTGAGGACAAATCAAGATGAATAATGGATGATGTGATCAAATAGAGACAATCAAAAAGACATCATGGGAACATACAATGTTGTATAGAGACATGTCGATGATCATAAGTGACATCACCTAAATACCATGAACTATCACATGAAGCACTTGTGTGATGCAATATGGTTCATGTGAATCGTATACCGACAACCACGATGACTGATCCATTGTTTATTCAAATGGTAAATCAACTTCATCCTTCATCCTACAAGGTGATTTTGTATATGCGATCTTGGGACACCATGCTATCATCTAAAGTCTTTGATACCACTGAAGGGATGATTTCATGAAAACCCATCATGTGAGCCACTTGATTCCATCACAATACATATCAAGTATCATGAGATCAAGGGATGATTCTCCCATGAATCCATTTAGACATCACCAAAGAGATACATAAAAAAGTTCATATTTTTCATCGTAAGAGACTCCCATCATGTCTTGATTTCTTAGGATCATATAAATCCTAATGAAGACCAACAATTAGGTAACATAATTCCATTATATTAAGGTAGGTAAATCATGTGAAGCTGCTAAATTCATCACCCAATTCCCTCAACTATTTTCCAAAGATCCATCACATGAACAAACAATGATCTTGAAGAACCTCAATAGCTATCAAGAATGACATCATTTGAAGCCTTCTTGTGATTGTGTGATAATGATCATGAGAAGGAACCCACCACCTAAATCCAGTGCATCAATAATTAAAAACATGAAAAGATAAACCACCCTTGTATTACTCTACCTATATAAACCCCCAACAATTTAAAAACACACATGTGTGGGGCTGAGCGAGGATAGTAGATAGAGATAAATGAAAACAAGAAGAACGGAGAAGTAGTAGGCTTCCTTCTTCATAGTATACCTTAAGGTAACCCTGAGACTCCCATAGAGAGAACCCACCACAAGATTCTATCATGATAATATACCATCTAATCACCTTAAGATAACACGATCGTATTGGAAAATTAACACCATGAAAATACTCTAATAATGAGATGTATACTTGGGTCTTGGTCATGTGACTCCTTATAATGTGGAACTGACATGTAGTGCCCGCAAATGTCCTAGACCATGATATACTATCACCCATATACATTCAAACCTCTATAAAAACCCTAGGGTATATATCTATGAAAATAATCTTCAACCATTCAACCAATATTCCATGAAAACCCTCATCCATGCCTATAGATCCAATATAAATCCCCTACACATGATCAAAAAACACCTCATAAGACCCCATTGAGTTTAGGTGATCATATGAACAATTAAACATCATGTGACTCTATAATGTGGGAATACCTTGACATTTATGTTTCCCTACAGATGTCTACCATGAAATGAAATTACCTTGCAGAACCTCATTCATGAAATATGGACACCTACAGATAGGAATCCTTATTATGAAAACACTCCTTTACAGGAATTATTAACATTAATTTGAACACATGGACATACCATCCTTTCATCATAAAAACCGTCAAATGTGAGTGCTTTTTCATGCATGTGTTCATAAACATTTTCACGATACCCTATTCCATGAATCTCTTAAGGTCACATGATCACATGAATCACAGTTCTCATAATGCCCTCATGGGGCCTTGGACATGTCATATTGACCATGATACAAGCCTTGGACATGTCATTTTGATATTGTGAAGGCACCTTGGATATGCCAGCTTCGATCGTGAGAAGCACCTTGGAAAACCTAGTTTTATTTTGAAAATACATCTTGGAAAAGATAAATTTATCATGAGAAGACATCCTAGACAATCTAGTTTGATTATATGAAGAAACCCCATAAAAGTTTTCCTTGATCAAGTGAAAGACCTTTGACAAGTATTCCTTGATCATGAAAATCACATCAGCCATGTTATCATTTTAATGCGACATCCCATTTACATGTCAACTTCGATCATGAAATGAAACATGGTACATGTCAACCTTGTCAAGAATAAAATAAAGACATGTTAGTAAGACACCTAGGACATGCCGGGAAGACACTGAAGACATGCCAGACAGAAACCTTGGACATGTCGGGTAGACACCCTATGATATGTTAACATTTTCCTACAAACACACTTGAACATAAACCCTATAAACCCTTGGACATGAATATTTTTCCAATTATTCAATTTATAAGGGAAGTTTCTATAATGGGTTAGGTGTATGCACTCATGACACCCTATTTGTGTCATTCTCTCAATCATTCCCTCTATGGTGTACCCAACATATTTGAAAAACCTTTTGTGGTCATCATATCTCTTTATATATTAGAGGATAAATAATTAATATACAACATGGGAATATAGTTTGGTATAACTCCCTAGATATTATAAAGTATAGGGATAATAATAATAATTATTGGGTGTAATCACCTATCCCAACCCATTAGTTGTTTAGGGGGAGACACAAACTATAAGAACTCTGATTCTTGTCCAAACTGGATATGTAGTATTCCTTTCTAAGGCTTGAGCTCCAATGAGAATCCACCCTGGTGTAAGTCCACCCAAATTCCAATTAAATTGGTTTATATAACCCAAATCCTCCTATGATTATATCATTATTTCCCATGCATCAGTGGACGAGATATGGGTTTATACATAAGAATCCTCTTAAGTCTAATCCCTGACCATGGCCTAAGTACCTCAAACCCATCATCAGATTAGGGATGAGATGAACTATTAAAAATATTATTCGTGTTATAAACATTGTATGTAGGATTCCTTCCTAAGGCCTCAACACCATACCATATTATACACAATACTAGTAACCATACCCCTCTAAGGGTAACAATAATGTGTAATCATCGTATAATTTTTTTCTCATTTGATTTTTCCAATCATCATCTATCTCTCATTTCTAACACTGAGCATGAATCACATATGATTGGAGATCAGTGATGATTGTACCAATAGAAATATGAATATTACCCTAGTATGAGACTTTCATTAGGATTCAAGCCTGGTAAGATTAAATATTTACTCAAAGGGTCATACTCTGGATGAGGCAGTTCAGGGAATCCTTCAATTCATAAGTCCCCCTCAATAACTCTGTTGTCTCATCTTTTATGATGGATAAACTCATAAAACAAACTAATTGGACTCTGATTCTTTTATTAATAGGATACATATGATGCATCCTTGAGGCTTGATCCCTATAAATATGTCTTTGATGCATGATGCTAAATTGAAAGGTATAGTATTGTCATATCACCTTAAACTATGTAAAACTAACCATGCGAGTTTTGATTCCTTTTCTCATATGATATATAGGTCACCTTATAAAGCTTCAATCCCATCTAAAAGACACCAAATGCCTCATTGGAAGCAAAAACTCCATGTCCCCCTAAAATTTCTATAACCTAAAGTATCATAAATGAGTAATAGAATAATATATAACCTAAGACACATAATTTTTTGAGCAGTTCATTGGAATAGGGGTAACCAGTCTTGTATCGAGGATTGAGAAGTATTTCAAAAACACATATTAAATCTATAAGAGAGTCCAATAATAAGAATTAATTCATCATAAAAGGGTGTGGTTAGACTGACCTCCCATCCTCTTGACTAATGTGAGTTTCTATTCCCCATTGTTTTTTAAATCCAAAATGATTGCCTAAATTTGGATTGATGTTTCATTCTATTTTCATGGATTTGAAAAAAATTGGGAGTTTCTATTAAATAAAAAAATGTAAAACCATATGAATACAACCGTGAACCCACCCTCAATCACCCACAATAGATCATTGGTATAAACCATCCACCTTTGTTTCAGGTAACAAATATCTACATAACATAAGGCATGATGTCGGTTGAGTGTTCTAGTAATTCCTTTATATAGGAAGATATATATGAATGAGAGTCACGTATATTATAATAGAAAATCCAGTGATGCCATACAAATAGATATTCATGTCGACCCGCCACTGACCTGTGGGGTGTCCCCAATCCACAGTGCTAACGACATGCATCATGGGTGGAAAGCATAACCATTGGGGATGGTTTAACCTCCAAAACCCAAATAAAAATAGTGGGTCCAAAACAATAACCTAAAATTTGGTATCCATGTGTTGGATGTCATGACAAAATAAATAATAAAAAACCAAAAAAATTGATATCAAAATGTTGGATACCAATATAAATGCAAAGATAGATGATAGTAATATAATTTCAAACAAATAACCATTCAATAAATGAAAAAAAAGAAAAAAACTAAACTAAAAGAAATATAATATGATTCTAAAACATAACTCAAACCAATGGATTCCATGAATCCAAATAACTAACCACCATGTCCACTTGACTCCCAAGTCACAACCAAAGTTCCAACAACAATCCATTTCCTAAGTAAAATGACACCAAAACAAAACCAAAGGATAATACCTAAATAATCATTGATAATACATGAAGACTATATAACCACCAACATGAGTATGTATGGTTTTTTCCAATGGATAGTAGGATACTACCATGAGTCCATTTGATTAATTTTATAGAACAAAACGAAAATGATACTTTGAAAATAATATAAAAAATATATTTACACTTCCTTTACATGATATAGAATTTTAAAAAAATAAACCTACACTTTTCTCAAGGTGCAACATTTATAAAATAAGGCATAAAAATGTCTTACCAAAATAACTCCAATTAAAAATACATTAATCTTTATTTAAAGAATCAAACTTTTAAATAAGTAGGTCAATCCATTAATTTCAGTTTATAAAATCAATTTTTTTATAAAAAACATACATGGATTAAATTTTTTTGAAGAAAACTCTTATTAAGACAAGAACTTTGGAAACACCATCCCAATTTTCTTTTGGAATATTTAATGCACCCAACTCAAAAGTAGGAAATGAATGAGGATAAAATATAATGAAATTATAGAAAAATAAATTTATAAAGAATACCCAAAAATATATCGAACAATACTAGTCAATATTAAGACTAAATCACAATAGGATCAATACGACAAAGAAAGTACATCCAAGAAATAAGAAACACACATGACAATAAATAAATGAAAGGTATAACATATAATAAATATCATGTAAAAATAAGTTAATGACTAATGGGAAAAGTAAAAGATGTGAAAATTTGGACCACGTTCTAGTAGGTTAACAACCACACATCCTTTCAAGAAAATCTCTCTAACCTAGTCTCATTAGTGATGCCCCCTAGATAGGGATTATCTACCACTAGGGGATATTTAAAAGTGAATAATCTCAACTAGAGTAGTTATGTCCCCTAAATTACAACTTATTATCCTAGGGTACCTCATGGAATTATTTAATAAGGTGGGTCACTTTTAAAAAAAATCATTCCATGATAATAACAAATACTAAAGGCTAACATCACAATCACATCCTTCCCACCTCCCAAATTTCCTTTAGTAATAGACTTAACCCATAATCCCATAATGAATCTCAATTAAAATCTTAATCACAGGTATATACATAAATATCATCAATAAATACAATTAGTCTCAACAAGGGAACAACTAAATAATAAATCAATCATCACTTCACAAATTGACAACTAGAACATTCACTTATAACTTATAGTGCATAAATTTGGAAATACCTTTATAAAACTATTTTGAATCCAAAAATAAATTCAAGTAAAATAATAATCAACACTAAAAAAACCACAAAAACAAAAAAGAATCTCTGTTTCATGTCATAAGACAACACCACCCCTTTTAAAACATTCAAAACCTTGAAACCCGAAAGAGAATCCCACTTTGAAAATATCCTTTGGATTAAAACTGGATGAAAAAATGTTTTTAGAGAAAATATTCTTAGGCATTTTATCAAACATGTAGAATGAAAAAAATACCAAATTACATGGTAATTCAATTTATTCATTAAATAACACCCATTAAGTGACATGATAACTAATTGAAGTTATGAAAAACATCGATATTCCTACCCTAGATAACCCACAACATAATTATATAGACTAAAAATTAATTTAAAAAATAAAAGAATCCATGGAAACATTAAATAAAAGAAAATGAAATGGAAACTAATACCTTAAGTGGTGGAATTATATCTCCTTCAATGAAAACCATTTTATTAGCTCACAATATAGGGATCACAACCCCTAGAAAAAACAACAATATTACAAGAATTGTAGATATAGAAATAGGCCAACCATAGAAACTATGGTTAGATAAGAATAGAATAAAAGGAAAAAACACAAGAGGAAGAAAAATGGAATAAAAACCTTTCAATATGAGTGAATAATTTAAAATCCATAATAAATCAACCTTGGAGGCATTGCAAAAGAACAGAGAAATATGGGAGAGGTTTCTTGGTTAGCTGATTTAATGTTTGGGATCAATAAGAGGAAGCCATAGTTAAAAAGTATCTAAAAGGATAAATTACCCATTTTAAAATGGGTGACATGGTTTAAATATACATATTACCAAATCTTGTGGAAAAATTTAAGATCATAACTATTAAAAAGTAAAAGAGGGTGTACACTTAGGCTGTGATTTTTTTACAGTGAGACTAAACTATGTTCTGTTGAAAAAGTTCCAAATATTATCATTTTTCTGACAAAAAAACCTTTAACTCAAGTGTCCCAACAATCCAATAAATACCCACACATAAAATTGACACTATGGTATCTTAATTTTCCCCACCATAAAATTTATTCCAACAAAAAGTCTCCAACAACTTAGGTAAATCATGAATGCTAGGACTACCATCCCTCTAATAGGTACTTAATCAGTAAGAAACTTCCAAAACCTTTTAGAAAAGGACACAAGACCTGAAAAAACCCATTCCTTGGGATAACCAATATTTAATGATTATAAATTCATGAAACAACAACATACCAAGAATCTTAATAAGTTGGATCCTCAATAAATAAAAGTGAATAGACAATAAATTATGATATTGGGATTATCATTCCTACGACATCCTTTGAAATTAGGAATATCAATATATACACCACCAATTCTAAGAGTCTCCCAAATCCAAAATTATATCACATGAAAAAACAATAACACCACCTCTAAAAGATATGATATTACTAGAGAAAAATTACAATTCATATCAACCAGAATAATTCTGAATTATTATTCTTAAAAAGTAGAATAAACACATAGAGACCTAACAATTGTATCCCAACCATTTAGAATTTATCTATAATATTAGAACATTAAATATGTCTATCAACATGGATAATAATCTCAAAAGATACATGTTTCCGTTAACAATAATAGACAACTCAAAACACTAAAAGATCGAACATTATCAAGAATAACTCGAAGGTCACTAGACTCAATCATCAAGAAAACACACTTCCTAAAACAAGAGGGATACCCCAACATGAACATGCCTCAACATGGAATTACATGGTTCTAAAATTAGACCATGAAACTACATAGAGGGTAACTTGTTTCTAAACTCAAGGAACACCCACTAATGGTGATCCTAAATAGAACCTTTACCTGGTAGCTCTCATAGTGTAACAAAAAAACAACTTATCCCTATTACCATATCCTATAGCCAACACATCACCATGTCATCCATCAATCAATTCTCAACACATGGCCCACACCATGAATATAAGACATCAGATATAAATAATTAATGAGGCATGCACATCTCAAAATATATAAAAACAATGTCAAAATTATTTTAATCCATTATATATAAAGGAACTAGGTATAGAAGATATAGGAAAACTCCCAAGGAAAATATAAAAAGAATAAAATAGGATATTAACCAAATAATTATCAGCATCCAACACTCTAATGGGTTCAATTATGATGAATATTATCTATATTAATGCTAGGTTCAATAATTTTTATTTTGATTCACGGTCATCTTACAAAATATATTAATGTGACGAAGAAATCCACACACATGAGAGGTTTTTGGATCTAACAAACATAAGGCTTCAACATGAACATAATTCCCACACTAAATATCCTCTAACAATAACTTATTTATTGAAATGGTAATAATATGCTTAGAAGATATATTCCAATTACCATCACCATCATTATTCCCCTTCTTGTTTTCTAGATCATCCAACTAGCTCTAGATGGAGTCAAAGCATACACTGTAATAGGACACCCTTCTAAAATTACCTCAATGATGATGACTTATAAATCACTTCCATATTGGTTATTAGTCCTTACTAAAATAATTATCAATTAATATCCATATGAATTCCTATATAAAATAACCAAAAATTATTCGAATCATTAGTAGCCAACTCTAGAAAAAGGGAAATAAGGCAATGAAACATTAGATATAGTGTTTCATCCACTAATCACCCTAGAGGATACCAAATAACATCATATAATTCTAAAATATCACTTATATGAGATACAATTTCTAAATTAAGTAGGACTTTAAAGATACCCAAGATAGATCCTTGGATGGTTGGTTATGAATAGAAAGCTTACACCACTCTATACCTAATCCTTCAAACAAGGGAACAGTGAACCTCAACCTAGAGGCTTTAGGATTTTGTAGTGAGTCAAAATTATCTTCAACCTTATCTAAAAACTAAATCTCCTCATTGTATCCCTAATAATGAAAGAATATTTGAAAATATTTATTCAAAAACTATCATGAATGATACAAGAGTAGAGAAGAACAAGGAACTGCAACTCCATCATTAGTATGGTTAGATTTAGAAACTAAAAATAAAACTCCTAGATCACTAGGAAAACTACCCATGGAATTGAATTATTTACAATCCACTTATTTAATAAGAGTCACATTATAAAGCGTAAAAATATCCACCTAATAAAATTAAATTAAATTCTATCTTTAAGGGAACAAACACACACACAAAAAAAATTAAATTTCAAAACCACCTCAACGGACCACTCAAGAGAATTAAAACCCTAAAGTAAACTAATATAGGTCACAAAATCCCTTTCAAAATTTTACCCAAAATCATTAGAAACATTTTATACCAATAAAAATCATTTTAAAACTAACACCACAGAAATAATAACTTCCTTCACTCAAATATCTTGTAATGAGGTTCAAAACATTTCATAAGAACATCTCAACTCACCCAAATTATACTTTTCTAAATAATACCTACCACTAAATCAAAAAACATCGCTTTAAAAATTGATTAGGAAAACTTTACTATCTATGAAATTTCAATCAAACACCCATAAAAACACATTCAATCACTGAATATGCCAATATAATTAATTAATAAAAAATAAAAAATTCATAACATTCTATACAATACATGCTTTGGTTACATGATTTTTTTGGACCAAGCATCAACCATGTCAGTGACAAAAACGTTGTCCAGAATGGTCTGCACTACCTGAACATGATTTGAAAGACCATGTTCCTTAATTATTCACCCTCATAAATCCTTCTAAATTCTATCTAAAAAGAATAATTCCCCAGTTCATCTTCTAATATCTCAGTATAATTTAGTGTAATAGAAAAAAACATCATAATTTAAAAAAAATATTAATCAATAGAACCCAAAATCAAAATAAAATTCTCAAAAACCCATGGAAACATGAGATATCACATGAGGAAGATCTAGCCAAACACTTCCCTAAACCTACCGCTTGAGTCTTGATAGTCCCATATTATTTCTACCACTAAACCACAAATAACAAAAAATTAATCTCAAAAACCTATTCCCATTTTCATGAAACCTAAGTCTCTAATACCATTTACAGTGAACTAGTATAGACCTCCATCTAAATAGACAACTGAGCTAAACTTACACTAACCCGAGGGGCATCCCTAATCCACCAAAATGATGGGAAGTGTAATGGGCAACAAGAATAACCATTGGGAATAATTTCAACCTCAAGAAACCAAATATAAATAGTGGGTACCAACTGATAACCTAACATGAGGTATCTAGGTGTTGGACATCATGCCAAAAATAAATAATGCAAAACCATAAACATAAAAAACCAAACATTGAATACCAATAGAGAAACAAAGATAAATGTTGTCAAAGTCATTTACAAAAATAACCATTCAATACATGATCACAATACTACAAATTAAAACTGAATGAAATCGAACAGAAGGATGAAACATAAATCTATCCAACTGATTCCATGAAACCAAAGAACCCAAAAACAATCTCCAAGTGACTCTTGATTCACCACAAAAATCCCATCAATCATCCACTACCCAAGGTAAAAACCATAATCAAACATGAAGGAAAATACCCATAGAATAATATTAAATACCTGAGGTCTACATACCCACCAACATGAGTAGGTAGGGTATGAACCAAAGGCTAGTAGGATACAACCATGATTACATTTCAATACTTTTATAGAAGAAAACAAAACCACTAATCTGAAAATAATATAAAAAAATATGTTTTCATTTTATATACAAGATATGTCAGAAAATAAAATATGAAATATCTAATTTTTCTAAAAGAACAACATTTATAAAAAAATTCATAATGATATTTTTTCAAAACAATTATAATTAAAAAACCATTAATCTATATCTAAATCATCATACATTTATAGAAGTAAGATAAGACATTATTTACATTTAAAAAACCTACTTTTGTAAACAAACCCTAACATGGTTTAATTCATTTCAAAGTCATTTATAATAAAGACTAGGACATTGAAAAAATATCCTCCTTTTCATTTAAAATCATTAACACACCCAACTCAAATGTAGTTGAGTAATTTGGATAAAATATATTGAAAATAGAGAAATATAAATTCCTAAATAATTCCAATAAAATGATGGAACAATACAAGTTATCATAAATAATAAATTGAAAGAGGATAAATACATCAAAAAAATTCCATCAAATAAATAACCAATACACATGTAAATAGTTAAATGATAGGAAAAATATAGGATACATTTCATTAGGAAACATCTTAGGGACTAATGGGACAAGTACAGGATGTTAAAAGGTGGACCAAATGATAGTATGTTAAAAGTCACACATCCAATCAACTAAATAACTCTTACTTGATCTCATTAGTGACACCACCTAGATAGGTATTACGTAAAACAAGGTACCACTTTCTAGTGTGTAATATCAACTATCATAGCTACGTCCCCTGAATTCCAACATAACATCTTGGGTTCCCTCATGGAGTTATTAAATGAGGTGAGATACTTTAAAAATAAATGAAATCCCATGACAACAAAAAATAGTGAAGTCTAACTCCACAATCACGTCCTTACCACCTCCCAAATTTCCCTTATCAAGATCCCAACCCATAAGAACATCATGAATCACAATTCAAAAATATATCACATGGATATACATAAACATCATCAACAAATTACGTGGGATACAACAAGGGTAAAACTAACCAATCAATCAAATATCACTTTACAAAGTCCCAACTCGAACTTTCACTTATCAATTATAGTAGATACATATGTAAATCCCTTTAAAAAACTATTTGGATTCCAAATATAAATATAAAAAAAATCACAATAAAAAATAAAAAACAACCATAATAACTCAAATGAATCATTCTATTATTTTATAATAAAACACTATCCCTTTTAAACATGCAACCTCCTTAAAAATAAAATGGAATCGCACAATTAAAATCACATTCTTCTTAAAACTCAATGGAAAAAAACTCTTAGAAAAGACCTTAATTGGAATTTTATCAAACATGCCGAATGCATGAAATAAAAATTTACATAAAATTTCAATTTAATCATAAAATACCACAAATTATACCAAAATAATAACAACATAAGTTATGCAAAACATTTATAATCAACCCTAAATAACATATAACATAATTATCAGGATTAAAAATGAATTTAAAAATCAAAGCACCCATGAAACTCTTAAATATAAGAAAATGAATGGGGGACACCTACCTATTATGGTGGAATAATTTTTACTTCAATTACTATAGATTAGTTATCAAGATAGGGATCAAACCCCGTAGGAATAAAAAAATAAATTTTAGAAAAACCCTAGGTATGGAAATTGGCCAACACTACCAATAAAGGTTAGTGAAGAAGAGAAAAAAGGAAAAAAACCAAAGAGCATGGAGAAGGGAACCCAAAACTTTTAATTAAGGTTAATAATAAAAAAAACATAACAAATACACCTTTTAGGTATAGGAGTATAAATAAAAATTCTAGGAGAGGAGTCTCAATCATTTGATATAAAGAGGGGGACCAATGGGAGGAAACCTAAATTTAAAATGATAAAAAATGATAAAATACCATTTTTTTGGTGAGTCAAATGGTTTAACAAAATGGTTTAACTAGTAATTAAATAACCATATAGATCATCACTTTTAAAAAGTTCATGATGTCATACAATTAGGCTTCATGTTTTTTAATAGTTCATCTAATTCATTTTTCCTAGAAAAAGTCCCAAATTTTCACATTTTTCATCCCAAAAACCTCAAAATATATGGGAAAAGACTTCCAATAAATACCCAAAATAGTTTCTAGAGACAATTATGTTAATTAAAACCATGGGGAGATACATTTGGTATCTATGTTCATGAACACCATAGGATCCTTGTACTATCTCAGTGATCAAACTTATCAAATATAGTCCCATTAAATAGTTTCTAGAGACAATTATGTTAATTCAAACCAATATAATATCCATATCACAGTATGTTTAGTTAAAATGGTGTAGTATATAATGACCTGACCCGAATCACCTCTAAGACAGTGGCCGGAACAGTGGTCACATAACCTCAAGCACATCTCCCTGAACACCAGAGGCTACTGACTAGCAGCGATGGCCCTTTTTGTTCCCATGGGGGAGACTATTCCCTCAGAGGTAATAGATAATATCACAGTGGAAGTAATCATAAACAAATAGGAAGTAGCAGAAGCATGAAAATAAACAAACTACAGTAAAATAAATGTAAATAATCCAACTGAATGATAATAACCAAATGCGGAAGCTCACAGAAAGATGACATGCCATGATGTAAGTCTAAACTGAATGTACGAAAAATAGAACTCAAACACAGTCAACTAAAAGAAAAGACACAAGCATCAACTGCATCGCGAGAAAGCCCCGATCCTCTACCCTCGTCTCTATCATAAGCATTAATGAATAGTCAATCATTAGAATCAGCACACTTCCTATTGTCAATACCTACCAGAATGTAATCTACTCGGGTGTCGACAACGCCCGAGCAGGGTGTGAGATAAAATCTCACTAGGATGGCACCCACGGTGTCTAAACCTTTCCATTTCCTGAAAAAATAAAAATGCAGTGTTCCATTACATAACTATTTCAAATAAATTAATTGCAGTGCAATGAAATAAATATGTCGGACCAGGTCCCAAATGGCACTTGTGCCTGGTCACCTACTTCAGCGTAAGATGGTAGTCTGAAAGGGTACCTGTCAGCATAAATGCATGAGCACACACACACACACACATATATAAAAACCCATAAAGAAAGTTAAAACTAGGAAAAAGTATACAACAAGCTTGTGCTTTAACTTGAGGTTCAAGTACAGTGTCAACTAGACACACTTCCACATATCAGATAAAACACCTCAATTCCCAGGAGAATCAATTAGAAATAACATAAACCATAAGTGCATCATTATTTAAGGTTCACATTGAGAGTTGGAGTCCAAGCCCATCCCGAAGGTATCGTTATAGAACATCCGTCAATTTATCCAATGCCACCAAGCCCATCCAAGGAAATATTTTAAAAGACCAAGTATCACCCTAGGCATGGCTTTACCCTGAGTCTGTCCCGATCTTGCAAAAAGGGGTCGAGTGTCATCCGAGGCTGGATTAGACACATTGGCAATAGATCCATCCTGATTTTCCCTTTTGGAACCAGTATCACTCAGAAGTATTAGAAAGTCTGGGGAAGTCTCAGTCTGTAAATTCTAACGACACCACCCCCCAGCACATAGAGGTTACCCGTCAGGAACAGAGGATCTAAGCGTGTCCCTTAAAAAGGAACCCACCCCTTTTCCCCGACCTGAATTTAATTAATGTTTTCACAGCAGCAGATACGACATAATCAACATATAAGTCCGCATCTTGAAAACTAACAAGATACACCCACATCACAAGTCATAAATCCAATAGTATAGCATAGCAACATTCAAGTTAATATACATATCATATCAACCTCAGTGGATAATGCACATTTAAATAATAAGCAGCTCACCATAACAACTTGAAAGACAATATACATATCATATCAATATCAGTAGATAATGCACATCTATGTAATGATCAATTCAGCATAACAAGTTCCAATGATCCAACAATTAAAATTCATGTTCAAAGAAACTATTTATTAAATATAATTACAATAAAAAAGGTCTTCAAAACACATACAATTAATTAAAAAATAAAACCATCTAATAGAAGATTACACCAACAATGTTATTACGGCCAAAGGGGTGTCCGAATTTGTTGAAACAATTCAAACAACTATTTATTTAATTTTAAAACAATAAAAATGGGTTGCGCAATACATGCCATTAATTAAATATAATCCCGGCTAACGGAAAAAGATACACCGACCTCATCGGCACACCCAAAGGAGTGTTTGAACTTGTTGAAACCATTCAAACAAATTAATTTAAGATGACTAAGGCTAAAACAATTAAAAAAACCATTAAAGAAATTAAAATGTGTAAAATTGCACAAAGCCGGTAGGCACCGACTAACAACACAACGACACATTTTTAAAAATCGCAACAAAATGGAGGGAAAGCAAGTAGGAACCCAAAATTTTAGTCATAGATGAATCTATGATCCATGTTGGGCTTTGATTTAACCAAAAACGAATGAAAACGAAGGATTTTAGAAAACCCCCAAAATAGGGTAACAATCTTCCGTCATGAACTGCGTGTAGAATACTCAACATAATTGAACTATTCCACTTGAACAATGTTAGGAATTCCTTAAGGTTTACTGTGCACCTGATGATGAAGGAAT
This sequence comes from Viscum album, assembly GCA_963277665.1. Taxonomy (NCBI): domain Eukaryota; kingdom Viridiplantae; phylum Streptophyta; class Magnoliopsida; order Santalales; family Viscaceae; genus Viscum; species Viscum album. The sequence continues at coordinate 57,415 of CAUJRU010002971.1, forward strand.
CAGATGTCAGAGGGAGGATCAGCAACCTTCCGAAGGGGCTGATGGTTGGTGTGATGGGATTGAGGGGAGAAGGTGCAACATGATGGGTGGGAGAGGGAGAGAGGAGAGGAAAAAAATAAAAGAGAGAAAAGAAAGAAAAAGAAAAGAAAAATAAGAGATAAAATAAAATATAAGGGAAAACATAAATAAAAGAAAAAGATAAAATAAAACAAAAGAATGGAAAATGATAATAATAAAAATAATTAAAAATAGGAAACCCCCATTTTAATTATTTTTATTTTTCCCGTAACCCCCTCTTTATTTTCTTTCAGAACTTCTTTTTATCCCTTCTTTATTTCTTTTTAATAATATTTAAATCTCTTATTATTATTTTTAACCTTTAATCAATTATTTAAACTTGAAAATCACACTAAAGTGCGACATGACATTTTTCATGAAACGTCTGCAATTATTTAAATTAAATAAAAATCTACTTGGGACCCGCAGTGAGGTGCACAGGCGCACACCCTGGGTCTCTTCTTTAATTATTCTAGAATAAAGTAAAAAACGGTCCATACCTGATTAGGGTTGGGATGATACAACCTCCCCTCCTTAAGACAACTCCTCCCTAGGTTGCCCTTCTGAGGGTAGTTGAACGTCTCCAAAGAAGAGTTCTTGCCACTGTGCACGTACATATATCTCTCGCTCCCAAGTATCATCCTGAAGATTTCTGTGTTTCCACAACACACGTACTGGTGGGACCAACTTGCCTCAAATAACTTTCATGATACAGTCGATGATATGGATCAGATGCTCCGCAAAGGATACATCAGCGTCAAGCTCGATGTCGTCAGGTTCAAAAGAATGAGACTTCTCTAGATGATATTGTCGAAGCTGAGATACATTGAAAATTTCGTACCTGACATGGAACCTATGAGGTAGCAATAAATGATAGGCTACCAGCCCAACTCTCTCCACTATCTCAAACAACCTGACGTATCTCGGGGATAACATCCCCTGCCTCCTGATCTACCTGTGACCCAACCTCGAAGGAACACACAGAAAGACTCGATGTCCCACCTCAAACTACAGAGGTTTGTAGTGACGATCGGTATAAGACTTTTTCCTAGACTGAGCTGTAGTCATATGCTTTTTAATCAGCTGAACTTGCTCAGATGTCTCCTGAATGAGATAAGGACCCAACAGAGCTGCCTCACCTACTTCGAGCCGGCATAAAGGAGAACGACACAGTCTTCCATAGAGAGCCTCGTACAGATCCATTTGGATTGTCTCCTAGAAGCTATTATTATTGGTAAACTCGACAAGAGGTAAATGCTTCTCCCAATAACCTCCAAAATCAAGTATACATGCGCATAACATATCCTATAACACTTGTATAGTTCTCTCAGAATTCCCATTAGTCTGAGGGTGATATGCAGTACTCAGAAGTACCTGTGAGCCCAATGCCTTTTGAAACCCTTTCCAGAACCGAGAATTAAAGCGAGCATCCCGGTCCGAGACAATAGAACAAGGTACACCATGAAGTTTCACAATTTTCCAGATATACAGCCTTCCCATATCATCAATCATAAAGGTATCTCGAATAGGCAAAAAGTGTGAAACCATGGTCAACCTATCGACAACCACCCATAATACATCACTACTTTGAGGAGATCTTGGAAAGCCTATAACGAAATCCATGGTGATGTCATTCCATTTCCATTCAAGAATGGATAGAGGCTGTAGGGTTCTAGCAGGTCGCTGGTGCTCTTCCTTCACCTGTTGGCAGGTGGAGCACTGAGTGATGAAACCTACTATCTTCTTTTTCATAACAGGCCACCAATACTGTCAAAACATGTCTCTGTATAGCTTGGTAATCCCAGCGTGAACTGGCCAAACAGAGGTGTGAGATTCCTTCATCATCTCTTCCCGCATACCTGAAGGTACCCATACACGGCCACGGTAAAAGAGAGTTTCACTACCATCAATAACCCAAACAGGAGGTGGGTTCCCTCCGGTAACACTTTCCCTCAAAACTAGTCCCTCAGGACCAGTCAACTGTTGCCTATGGACTTCCTCCAAAAGAGAGGATGTCACTGTAAGAGCTGTTAGAACCATTTTTCCACTCTGCTCTGGAACCTCCAGATGCATCTCTAAAAACAAGGCCATCATCTTCCACTCACTACTGGATACCTGCACATCCTATGTCTGTGTCTTGTGGCTTAAAGATTATACCACATCATTACCCTTACTAGGAGTATAAGCAAGCTCAAATTTGAACGACTGTAAGTATTCGACCTACCCACATTGCTTTAAGTTCAAGTCTCGTTGAGTGGAGATATATTTTAAGATTTTATGATCCGTGTAAAAAATTAATCTCTTTCCCAACAAATAGTGTCTCCAACAATGTAGAGCATGAACCACAACTACCAAATCAAGGTATTGGGTATGATATTTCTGCTCGTGAGGTCTAAGCTAGCGGGATCTATAAGCCATGATTCGATCACCCTGCATCAAAATTGCACCCAGTATGATTCCTGAAGCATCAGAATAAATTTTATAGCTCTTACAAGGTTTAGGTAGAATCAGGATTGGGGCTAAGGTCAGTCTTCCTTTTAATTCATGAAAGGAATTTTCACAAGCTTTTGACCAGATGAACTGCACACCTTTCTTAATCAGGTCCATAAGAGGTGCTGCTAAGCGGGAGGAATCTTGGAAGAATCTCCTGTAATAGCCAGCAAGCCCCAAGAAACTGTGGATGTCAAAGACACTTTTGGGATGCTCCCATGAAACCACAACACTCACTTTTTTTTGGGTCAACCGATACCTCTTCTTCAGATAATATATGACCCAAGAAGTGTACCTTATCCATCCAAAATTGGCATTTGCTGAGCATAGCGTATAGCTGGTGCTCTCTCAGTGTACTCAACATGATCTCAAGATGGGTTACATGTTCGTGTCTGGAATGTGAATACACTAAGATTTCATCCACTACGACTACCACAAGGGAATCAATATACAAATGAAAAACTCAGTTCATCAGAGCCATGAAGA